>JAEMOT010001909.1:25491-91359 GCA_019297695.1 Apostasia ramifera | reverse complement strand
TTAATCCGAAACAACCAGAAAAGCACACAGGGATTTAAGGTGGTTCAGGGAGGAAATCCCCTAAGTCCACCGGTCGGTCAGCGAAGAAATTTCACTAATGGGAAAAAGGGATAGCCCTGAAGGCTGTACAATGCTTTTTTTTTAAGAGTAGAAGAGGAAGAGGAAGGAGAAGAGGAAGAAGAAGAAGCCAGGAGCTCCTCAGCCGGAGTACTGTTACAATCAAAAGAAAGACCCTTCTGACAAGAGAGAGTCCCGCTCTTTTTTGTTTCTCTCTATTTGTTCTTTTTGTTATTGTGCATATCCCTCTGTGTATCTTCGTCTGTCTTTTGGGAGGACTGTTCAGTGGTTTTTATAGCTATGTGGCGTGTGCAGCTCCACCCTGGTTTTCCGGAGAAAAGGTGATGGGCAATCTCTGCTCGCCGTTTTGTCTGTTGCTGGGGATGTCCGCAGCTGTACGAGGAAGATGATGACTTTAAATGCTGGTACCTCCTTTTGGAGAGAGTGCCCGTACGGAGAGCGGCGTGGTTAGGTGAAGTTGATCGTGACAGGCGTTACCTCGTACCCTCGTGCCCGAGGTTATGGAGGTTGACCCTGGATCGTCGAGGGCGAGTTTTGACTAAGACCTCGTGCCCGATGCTTGACCTGGGTCAGGGATCCTGCAAAACCTGAAGCTGAGTCAGCAAATCAAATCAATCAAGTACAAACCTGACAGACGCCACGTGTTCGGCCAGGATGCAGCGCAGGAACCACGTGTTAACAGAAATCATTGAAATTGCCTTAAACCCTATACTTTCATACTGTGACCGAAACCGAAACCGAATTTTAAAATCTTGGTGAAGTTAATTGAGGATAGGGATGTAAATGAAATTCAAATTCATGTTAATTTACTAAAATTAAACTCGAGCTTGGTTTGCAAACATAAAGGCACATTTAAATTGATTCATGTTGTTCACAAATGAGCTCACTAATGCGTTATCAAAAGATGTCACTAAGATGTTCACGAAAATCTCACATATTTAAGTTCACAAACACAAAAATTATAAACAAAATTTTATATATCAAGAGTATTAATGTGTTCATAAACAGACTTATTATCATGATTTATATTTTTTTAGCTTATTAATAAATAATATATTAAAGTATCAGTATGTTTAATAGTATTATATTAAAGTATCAAGAGTATTAATAGTATTATATCAAGTCTTATAATCGAATATATTCATAAACTTCATATAAACAGTTTGCGAACATCAACAAACTGAACATCAGTATGTTTAAACTCGTTCATTTTCTAATCTAGCTTTTAAAATATGTTCAAGCTTATCTATTAATATTGATAATTAAATATGAATGAGCTTTTATTAAATTGAATATCAAACTGTTTATCAAACACTCAGTTCATTTATGTACAATTTTGCCTGAGAACAATACAAAAAATACGTATCTATTAGTAGAAATCAATACAAAAAAAAAATAGAGGTGGAAAGAGAGATGAGCGCAAAATATAGAGAATAAAATAATAAAATGTTCTGATTTTAAACTAAATGATTTATAGAAATTGGGACCAATTTATAATGTGAGTTAAATTCAAGGATCCCAACATCAATTTATTGTATTTTTTTTTTAAAATAAGACTTTAATATATATTAAATAATGAAAAACTTCGACTAGAATCGAGCTGCAAATAGGGGGGAGAATAGTCCGAACTCAAGTTGAGCTAGACATACCTCAAATTTGGTATGTCTCAATTCGATTCAAATTCGAGCAAGTTCACGTCGAGTTTGACCTCGCTCTAACCTTAATCAAGCTGATTTAAGCTGTCCAAAAAAATTGAATTTTTTTAAAAAATAAAAAATAGGTTGCGTGTATTAGAATTTAAAATTGGATCAACTTAATAGATTTTTTAATCACAACTAATACAGACATATATACAAGTAATACATAATTATAATAAATCAATAAATATAATTTTTTATGTTTCAAAAATAGATATTGAGCGAAATTCAATTCGACCTGGTATGGTTAGTAACTTAGCTCAGTAAACTCGAGTCGAGCTGATATTTTAGTAGAATCGAGCTGAATTATCAATCTTATTTCTTGATTTAAATGTTTATTATGCATATAAATAAAAATGAGCATAACAGGCATTTATTTATGTTAAATATTTTTATTATATTTTTTTTTTGATAAACCTAAATACATACTTCCCCACCTCTACTTGTCATGGTTTTGTGGGCCTAAAACAAATTTTCATTAGGTTTTTGCCCAAATTAGTTCAGCATTCGGCCCATCCTCGCTTATGTCGGTCGATCCAAAAATTGTTGAGCTGCGGTCGATCGAACGAGTCGGCCAGCTAATGGAAGAATGCCACATCAGCACTAGCCCCACCTATATTAAACGCGTATGCAAGGCTGTTAATTTCGCTCAAAAATCGAAGATTGCTTACATGTTGAATTAGATTTTGAATTGAATTAAACTTGACTCGGTCCAGATAAGCTAACTAATGAGCCTTTTTTTGGTTCGCAATTTTTATCAATTCAATCTTGAGCCGCATAAGATCAGATTGAGATAACTCAAAATCAAATTGGATAAAAAATAAAAGATATTATTTTTATATATTTATACATATAATTGGATTTAGTATATTAATTTTTTATGACAATCTAATGAAATGCTTCATTAGAATTTCCTCCGTGTCCATTATTCAAACCATGCTTATTATAGAAATTTTTTTTGTCTTTTATTTTTAAGTAATAGATTAAAATGAGTTGTTATATTTTAAATTGACTAAATGAAGAAATACATTTATATATAATATTTGGCTAAAAGATCGAAAATTAATTAAAAGTTAAGTCCACTTTAGTTCGAATCAAACTTAAATGGATAATAAACGAGCCAAACCTAACTCGGATTGAGATTGGTTCAAACTCTTCCTGTTTATTTTTTTTGGATCAAATCGAGATTAAATTGAAAACTTTCAATTCAATCTTCAGCCAAGATCGAATCAACTCGAGATTGAATCATCAACAGCCCTATGCATATGTTTCAATGTCTATTAAAGAGTTGGAAGTCATCAGCTTGCTATGAAATTTAATAATAAATTTAGTTCGGAGAAAGAAAAAAATCTTTTCAATAAAACGACCTTCTCAAAAGATACTTTTTGTTGAGACTGACTTCGATTAAGGGGCGTCTTTGAAAACTCGGCTAGGAAGCGTCTCATCGAACTCATCCTCCTTCGTTTCCTCATAAGAAGGGATATCCAAAATTTTCATCTTGCACCTCAAGAAGGTATCTGATAGTAAAGCAAATAACGACTTTTGAGACTGCAAGAATGATTTTCTTCGAGAAAACTTCGTCTTATAGAAAGTTCCCTAATTTAATTATCACACGTATAGTTGAGATAAAGGTGTCGATTCAAATGTTAATAGGTAATATCAATCTATTAGAACTTAATAGATAATATCAATACATTAGGGCTTATTAAAAAAAAAAGAAAAATTTGTATATGTGACTCCTAAAGAAGTTCTTTTTTACGATCAGCATTCCTTAAGTCAAATATTTATAAGAGACACCTTCTAAATCTAATATTTAAAGGCAACATCTCTATTTTGAATGTAAATTTATAGATTTAGTACCCTCACTAAAGTAAAGTGCGAGAAGATCTTGATCTATATAAGTATGTCCTAAGAAAAGGGAATCACTGAAGTAAAGCAGGGGCGGACCTACACATAAGTTAGGGGGTGCAGTTGCACCCCCTAATAAATTTATAAACTGGAGGACTTTATAATAAAATTACCAAATATATAACCTTGCACCCCTCATCCTAAACCGCTGAACCCTAGCCGCCCAGTGCCCACTCCGTCTCCGGATCTCCATATTCCTCATCCTCGACCCTCGCCCCTCGTGACCGGCGACTCGCAGGGACTCTCGCAGCTCTCCAGCGACGCCGATGGCCCGACGCGGTCTCGCGGCTCCCGCCCATGGCTCGACGCTTCTCTCACTGCTCTTGCGGCTCTCGCCGATGCGACTTTCGCGACTCTCGCCGACGCGACTTTCAAGACTCTTGCCGACATCGACGCGACTCTTGCGTCTCTCGCGGCTCTCTCAGCTCTTGGGGCGACGCCGATGGCCCGAAGCGGCGAAGTAGCTCTCATGGCGACGCCCACAGCAGCACAGCCTGACACTGCTCACTGCTCAGCCTGCTCGCTCTCGACGTCTCGTGGTCCCGGCGTTCCGCGGTGACACGGACGGCCATCACGGCCCGACGCAGTCTCGCGGCTCCCGCCCACAGCCCGACGCTTCTCTCGCCGCTCTCAAGGCTCTCACCGACGCGACTCTCGCAGCTCTCCCGGTGACGCCAATGGCCCGAAGCGGCAAAGCGGCTGTCGCGGCGACGCCCACGGCCCTACTTGCTCTCGCCATCTCGCAGCGACACTGACGGCCCAGGCCCGAGTTGCCCAACGCAGTCTCACAGCGACGCCGAGGCGGTCTCGCCCGACGCAGTCTCCCGGTGACAAATTTATTTGACCCCCCTGGCATGAGGTCTTAGCTCCGCCTCTGAAGTAAAGTGATGTTCCAAGAGAATGAAATCACTGAAGTAAAGTGCGAGAAAATCATGATTTATATATGTAAATAACGTAATTCCAAATAGTAAAGTCATCTCTTAAGAAAAAACTGTGAGCCTAATGATGAAAAATTTTATAATTAAGCGTGCTTGGGTTGGAGCAGTATTGGGATAAATGCCTTTTGTGAAATACTCAAATCATGTTTTTTCCTAAAAGCCAAAGTGAGTCATTTCTCTACATTTGAATCATGAGATATTACAATAATATTTTATCAAATAGATAATGTTTTTCCCCAAAAACAATGCTAATCACTTCTTTAACTCCAAAGATTACTCATATTTATATGTGTAGATAAAAAATTTGCATAACATGTAATTAAATACTAGTTTATAATGTGGATTTATGGCAAAATAATTCTACATAAACAACATATTAGACATGAAATGTTAAATTAAAATTAGCTTTAAAGTGATATTTACACATATTACTTAAATATTGAAAATTAGTTATAAATTCAATCCGAAAAAAGAAAATTAGTTATAAAATATTAATTAAATTTTGAATTCACTTTTTAAAAGTGGCAAGTTAAATTTTTTGGATAAATTATAAGTAAATCTCTCTTATTTGATCATATATATAAGTAGGTCGCTACTGTTTTAAAATTATTCAAGTTGATCTATGAGTTTAACATATTATACAATTATATCTAAAAGTTATTAGATGAGGTAAAAAATAAAAAAATAATATTTTTACTCATGAATTCTCTCTCTCTCCCTGATTTCTCTCTCTTTTTCTCTCTTGATATTAGATATATATAAAATTTTAATAATACACCTTGCCTCCTTGAACATTTCAAATTTATTAATATTATAAGCTCTACACTGTAATTTAATGCCGTTGATATTGGTAAAGTGAGGAAGAATATTTTATTTATTTCTTCATTCTATATACTTTTTGTGCCATTCAGATGAAGTTTAAGATGTGTAAAATAGTCAATCAATAAAAGAAATTAAGTTGCATACACAGAAAATGAGAGAGGAAGGAGCACATTCGCCTCCAACCAATAGTAGAAGGGTGGTGTTCGCCTGCAGAGGGGTTATTCCTTCGTTCCTCTATTTAGATTTGTAATCAAAAGAAAATTTATTTGTCCCACGGCTTTGCTTCAGTGGGAGGGATAAAGAAAGGAGAGAGGAAGAGTAATATGAAATTTTTAAAAAATTAATAATAAAAAAAGATCAAAAGAAGACTTATTTGATAATGTTTAAAATTAAGAAATTAGATATTAATTTTTTAAAATTATAAATTTGTATAATATTAAATATATATATATATATATATATATCTATACTAGAGTCTAGTCGGGAAAAAATTTATCTGAAAATTAAAAAGCTCAAATTTAAATTATATTATTATTATTAATTTAATGTAAAAAATTGCAACTTCTGAGCTGAAATTAGCTCTGTTTGGTAATAAGAAAAAAAAGAAGATTTAGTTGAAATTTTTAGTGATTTTTGAAAAATATGTATGATGTGAAATAAAGTAAATTGGTTATATTAAAAATTGTGTATGATGTGAAATAAAGTTGATTGATTTATTGAGAATTGTGTTGGATGTGAAATAAAGTGATTGTTTAATGTTGGGATTTGTGTGAGATGAGATATAAAATAATTTTTTAAATTTTTTTTAAAATAAATTTAAGATTTTAGCCATGGGTAATTTTAGCCATGATTTTTAGTTCATTGCCAAACAGGGCTTAAGAAAAATTACAGATATGGTCCATTTTTTTTCTTTTTTTTTCTTTTTTTGATTCTAAGTAGACTCCACTTGAAACTTCGTCTTTGCTCCAGAGTCCACGCACAGGGTATAGAAAGAGAGGGACGGGATCGGGAACGGTGACGGCGGCGAAGAAGCTGTCAGTTTTTGCCATCGATCTGTGTGTTGGCAATGGCGAGGGCAGGAGGAATCACCAACGCGGTGAACGTCGGGATAGCAGTCCAAGCAGACTGGGAGAACCGCGAGTTCATCTCCAACATCTCCCTCAACGTCCGCCGCCTCTTCGAATTCCTCCTCCAATTTGGTACTCCTAGTCCCCCTTCTCATTCTCCTCTCTCCGAACCCTCTGGCAATTTCCTACTTCTTGATTTCTTTCACTTTCCTGCGATCAAATTAGATTTTTGTTATGATCGGTTCGAATCTTTCATTGAATCGTTATATCCTTTACTTTCAAAGTGGTTGCTCTTTTTCAGTCGTTAGGCCACCTCCATTTGATTCAGATTCAGATGTCTGCGAGATCTGGTTACCTGTAGGATCAATTAGGGTTAGGAAAATCGCTGCTTGCTAGTGCGGCTGTTCTCAAATGAAAGCAGCCTATAAATTGGTTGCTTTTTATCAGTCATTAGGCCATCTCCATTTGATTCAAATTCAAATGGCCAAGTAGATCTGGTTCAAAGGATCTACTATTGTTGGGGAAATCACCTGTTTGCTATGCATAGTACTCCAGATCCAACTTTATTTCAGGTAGTAGGTGTTTATTAACACCAAGATCTCAGAATGGAGTTAAAACATAAATCTGACGGAGGATTGATTACCACTAAAACCTTAGCTATCAAACTGAAAGGCACATTGCTTGAAGGGGTCGAACACGTAAACATAACTAACCTCTGAAACTTGGAGGAAACAAACTTTCATGTGCCCGTCGTGGTTTTTGAGTTGTACTCTTCTCTTGGTGTTTTCTTTTGGTATGTAGCTGCTTCCTTTATGGTGGGCTTTATTTTACTTTCATGCTGCTCAACTGGATCTATGTTTCTTCATTTCTATCGCATTCTCCTTCCCTTACATTTGCTTGACTAACTCTTCTCCATTTACTTCTAATGTGCAACACTTCCCCAGCCAACTAATTCTGGAATATTGCTGTCATGTCTTGATGTATGCATAAACAATAACTTTATCCTCTCTCCTCTTCTCTATATCCTTCTGATGCTATGCACTTGTTACCACCATGCATGAGCATATTTGTGTATGGGCAGCATGTATGTGTGCATTAGGAATTCGTTAGAGCTTGACCTCAACTGGGAAAAAAAGTTTTGAACTTCCAATCAGAGTTTTATTGAGTCCATAGAGACAATTTCTAATCATTTTTTCTGTTGATTTAAAGCGATTGATAAAATCTTGAACTAACATTATTTGCACTCTTCATAAAAAAAAAACAAAAAAGTAAAAGAAAAAAACATTATATGTACTCTATCTCTTATCAATAACTATATCTTTTATGGATATCTGTTTACATATACCTTAATCTCTTTGACATATAACACCTTAGTGCAAGTGCAAATAGATTTGCATGTGCATTTTATCGAGTCTATTTCTTGTTGAATCGATTTTATTTCGAGCAAATTGACATTGGTCAAGAGGAAATTAAATTGAAAGAACATAAGAATTATAAGAGGTCACCTAAGCTAGAGCATTATAATGTCAAAATGATATTTACATCAAAGAAAAAGAAAAGAGTCAAAGACCTAGTTGTATCTATTGATAAACTAGAGGGATCAATTTGGCTATTTTGGAAAGGACCTAATTGCATCTATTCAGAAACTAGAGGCACCTATTTAATTATTTTGGAAATGTGAATGGCTTATTTGCAAATAGGGCCAAACTAAAAGAACTTATCTGTTATTTACCCTATGTTTAACATATCTCACAGATATTTATAGGTATAATTACATTTTTTAAATGTAACATTATTCCCTTAAAAGGTATTGTTAAATGATCATCAATTCCTAACGAAAGAGATGTGGTAGTGGCCTTCTTGAAACCCAGATTTTCATTAAGAGGTCCCAAATTTTTTAAAAATAAAAAAATTGAAAATTGAAAAAAAATGTAGTATATTAGACAATACTCTAGAGAAAAGAAAAGGCATGTTCCTCAAATGAAATCAGCAAGTGAAAAAATTAAAAAAAAAAATCAGGAATAGGAGGGAAGGAAAAAGCAATTAAAGCATACTTTAACTTTCCCACCGATTTGTAACAAGTTCGACGAAGCTTTGAAAATGAAGCAGTTTGTAACCGCAATATTTCATTTCACATTGAGTTTGAAGAGAAAGGGCTACATCTAGCAACAGAATATTTTTTTTTTTTACTCAAACTTCTTTATGTATAATAAGAGTGTAGGTATAGTATTTGAATTTTTTAAAATATTTTACTGAATACATGGAACATCAAATGTTGTTGAAATCTTGCCATTATTATTTTTTGCATTTCATTGATTGGAAATTTGAAAAAACAATATATTAAAAAAAAATTGTTCAATTATAGTATATATTTTTTAGTCCGTAAAGAAATAGATCTTTAGTATCTTACACGACCTAGAAGGAGGATTTCTCGGCTTATAAATTATTATAATGATTAGAAAAACTATAGTAAAAAACTTTTTTTTTCGGAAACTATGAAAAGAACAAAAGAGCAATTATGTGAACTTTTCTTTGTAGTTCGCATCGATTGATTCTTATCTTGCAGAGGCTACGACGAAGAGCAAGTTGGCATCCCTGAACGAGAAGCTCGATGTTTTGGAACGCCGATTGGAGGTTCTTGAAGTTCAAGTCAGCACAGCATCAGCTAACCCCTCTGTTTTCGCCTCACATTAAGTCCTGCCAGCAAAATTTTGTATCAAAATTTTCAGTTTTTCTTCAGCGCTGTATGACTTGACTGTTATATCCATTGTTTGATGATTTTTTTTACTAAAACTGTCAGCAATGTATTCTTTCATACTTTTTTATATATATAAAGGAATAAATACTTGATGCCCAACAAGTAGTATATATTTATTCAAATTAAATATAACTATTAATATAAAAAATTATTTTTTTTATAGTTCTCAATATTAAAAAGTAAATGGGTAAATGTTATTCAATATTTTTAGAGATTTGGTGTAATAGAAAGCAGCTGCATCATTTTAAAAAATTTTCAATTAAGCCTTTAAGTTTAACATTAATATTTCAATGAGATTTTTTTTTTCTTAATTTGATATTTATTTTTATTTATAAAAAAAAATTATATTTTAATTAAATATTTAAATATAAAATAATAAAAATACTACCCTTTCATCTTCCATCTCAATTTGGTATGTGCACAGGATGGCGGCCTACATGTGCAGTGTTATCGTGACCTCGTAACGATGCCAGCCTAAAATAAGTGGAGGAGGAAAAAGAATAGTTTTATTATTTTTATATTTAAATATTTAATTTAAATAAAAATTTATTTTTAAAAATAAAAATAACATCAAATTAAGTGAAAAAAACTCAATTGAAATGTTAATGTTAATCTTAAATCTCTAATTAAAATTTTTTTAAAATTATAAACCTACATGCTATTACTTTAAATCACAGAGACCTAAATGATATTTACCAAAGTAAATTTACTTCAAATTCAAATTCACATCTTACATTACATTAATAAAAACATGATCAATTTAACTTATTAAATTATTTAGTGAATTAGATTAAATTCAAAAGTAATTTTTAGGTTAAATATTGGTTAGATATTGGGCTACAGGCTCATATTAACAAAAAAAATTTCTAGCCTAAAATTAAGGCAGAAGTCATTTATTTTTTCAACAATATTTTGTACTGTAAAAATCACATTAAACACCTTCAGGAATAGAACAAAGAAGACCTGACTCCAACAAAACATAACCCGAGACCGACAAAAACCAATACCATCCGGCTCCATTTCGATCAATATTGTAAGAACAGGACCGAATTAAGAACCGAATCGCTTTCTGTTGGTCGAACCAATCAAATCAATCACGTTGAATTGGTAAATTGCTATTATTTTAAAAATCTAAAAAGATAATAATATTCATAAAAAATATTGACGAATGTTCAAATTAAAAAAATCATACATCCTATTAATTTATCGTTAACGTCAAGGAGAAAATGCTACATAATTAGAATAATTTTTTATGATTTGATTAAATCTGATAAGTAATTCGGTGCTTTGTTGTCAAACTAGACTGGGTAACATGCCAGTTCATAGTTAGAAATGTTGGACCGGCCAATTTAATCCGATTGTTACAAGCCCGAGATCATACCAGATAGACCACTATAAATATAACCCAAGTTCAAAGCTCCAGTCCAATCAAACTGAGGTTGAATTATCACATTGTCATTTTTACCAAGCTTTCTCTTCCATCCAAAATATATGTACTTAATGTAGAGGAAAGGGGAGAAGAATCAGATGTAGATCAAGAAGATGGAAAAGAAAAAATGGAGAAAGAGGAAGTAAAAGAGAGAAAATAGGACAAAAAAATAGAGTTGAAGGTAAGCATTGTATTTCTGTTCTTTATTAGTAGGCATGATTGCATAATATATCGATATCAAGCTTTTAACTCCTACTGAATACAGAAATGATTTATTCAGCATTGATACCATCATGAGTTTTCACATCTACCAAATCATGCATATCAAGTTCAGAAATCACTGAAACAATGCTAATAGATGCAGAAGGTAAGATCAGTACCTTTGTTTCATGATCATTCTACTCGACATCGAATCCCTTCTCTTGGAGCTCCTGTACAACCTCATTCCTCATGCGAAACCAAAGCTTCTGAGCTTCCTGATCAAACTTCTGCAACTGAAGCTCCTTCTGGAAATTTTCTTTATCTTTTCCGGAGTCTATAAATCCTTTAGGCCCAATGGTAGTTCCAAGCATGCCACCACTAGCAATGAACTGTTCCATAGCTTCTGTATCCCCTGGATAAGGATACTTCCTGCGTTCATATAGATGAGCCATCTCTCTTTCCTCCTGAAAAATTATTAAAACAGCATTTATATTTAAGATTCGGACACAGAGCTTACAGCCATTGGTTGAATGCAAGAACTGATCCATTATAGCTATCTAGCTAAACATTGGACTTCAAGCATGAAATTTGGTCAACTGGTCCACTAAGCACACATTTCACACATAAAATTGGTAGTCAATTTTAATACAACCCATGTAAAACATTGACATTAAATACACACCACAAACCACACATCTGCCAGCTAAATATTGTAACAAAAAAGTAATTCAACTAGAAAATAGACTTGAATCCTTTCAATTTAAATTCAGTCCAACTGAAAAATCAAGTAATTTTATAACTATCACTATTTCCAAGAGATACCTACAAGAAGGATGAAGATACAAAACTGAACAGAAATGAATTAGAGATGGCTTTCAAATCTGATTATATCATTTGCCAATATCTTCTATGACAAAGTATGCTCAAATTTTTAAATAAATAAAGAAAATGGGGATGCAAGAAATGACAAGTTCAACAGAGTCAACCTTTTAGCTGAGCTTGTGTGCATCATTATCCAACATGCACATAATGATCTTGTATTTTTCCATGCTTCATAATTCATTTCCTCTTCATACAAGCTCTGATAGTCACGTCAATTGTTTGGAGCTTTTCTTTTCAATGAATATCTATTTATAGTAACTAGAATAACAAAATGGCTTCTCCGAGATGCCTTTCATGTGAAGTTCAGATTTCAAGAGATTTGGATTTAGTTTCAGAGAACATAGACTACTAGCTACCTCATCCTAAGCTCTAATACAAGAAAATGACCAAGCATAAAACCCATACTGGTGCGAACATATATAAAGTCTAGAGTCTGTACTTTTTTTCTTACTTAATAAATAAAATTAATTTGCCCTTTGGTTCATGAAATTTAAATCGTGATTCATGAAATTAAATCGATTTTAAATTTCGAAAGGAAAGGGTTAGAGCCTAGGGTGAAAATCCCTAAATCTCTAATTTTATTCTTCCTCCTTCTTCTACCTTTCAAACCCTAGCAGTCGTCATCCCTCATCAATTTTGGTATCAGAACTAGGTTTTACCTCCATCTCCGCCGCCGCACCCCATTCCGCACTGGTTCCACCTCCATCTCTGCATCGCCTTCGAATCCACGTCTCTTCATTGTGCCTCCACCGTCACACCGTCGGATTCCACCATCGACATTGCATCACCATCATGTGTCCACACCATCACATGAGTGCTGATTCTTGCTCGAGCCACACCTCACAGGTTTCTCGCTCAACCGATGGTGTGGAACTTGCTGATTCTTGACTATAGGAGTCACTTGCCCACGCGCTCACTTACCCAGTGCGAGCCTATAGCCCCACGCAAACCCCTTGCTCCGTTGCTTGCCCAAGTCCCCCGCGGAGGCCTGCCCTTTCCCGACAACAAAACATAACCCAACCGAGGCACCACCACCTCACTCCCTCATCGCCCATGCCACATGCAGAACGAAACAACCTCAAGTTTGCTTCAGTGGTTTTGCCCAAGCCAAATTTATTCAGCAGAACCAGCTTACCTAAGTCAACATTTGAGTTAACTCAACTCAAATTAGAGGCTAACTTGCTTCCGGAGCCTTCGATCCAATATAATCTCTTCTTGAATCCATTATTGTTGATTACTTGAATCTAATAAAAAGTATTTGCTCGATATGATTAATTGATTTTCCCTATCATCTGAGTGACCCTATTATCAATTTGAGAGTTAAATTACTGCCGATATATATTTTCTAAGAAATCTAATTAAAATCTGAATCTTGGATTTAATCTATTGAATTTCATTTGACAATCACTAATCTGATTTGATAAATTTTTATTTATCAAACAATCTAATCCAATTCTAATTTTAAATAATTAATTTGCGTAATCTTGAAATCTTATTTATCATATAATCATATTTCAGAAAATGTTTCATTTTAATTATAATAATTCTCAATTAATTACTGCTAAATTATAATTTTCATATATTGTTCCTATTCAACGCATCACATAATCTTGCAATTCTCGAAGAAATTCCAACTAGATATCACCGCAATCCTTCATACTGAGTGAAATAAGTATTGGATGGGATAAGTCTAAATAAGCCTGAACATACTTTATGGACCTAGGCAGATCTAGAACTGAACTCTTGATTTGGATCCAGAACAAATTATTAATTGGATCAAATATTATTTGGCTTTGTTGAATAAGTGATTTCTATAAAGCGTTAAGAGGGCTCTACTATAAAATTGATGTAGAAAGAGCTTTAAAACTAAGTTGACATAGTTTTCCACACACACTCTCTTTCCCTCTTCCTCTCCCTCTTTCTCTGTCTCTCTCTCACAGAAAGAGAGTAGGCAGACGACAATACAAACACCCGCCTATCTTGTCCCCCACTCTCTCTCAAAGGGAGCAGGCGAACGACACCTGCCCGCTTACCCCCCTTCTCTTTCCTAGAAAGGGAGCACGATTCTCATGAGGGAGAGAAGAAGGCAGGAGAGAGAGAGAGAAGAGAGAAAAGGAAGCGAGTGAGTTGCACTATCGTCCACCTATTCCCTTTCAAGGAGAGAGGGAGAGAGAGAGAGAGAGGGAGAGAGTGTGGGAGGGGGAGAGGGAGGGGGAAAGAGACAGAGAGAGAAGGTGAGAGGGTAGGCTACCTCCCTTTTCTGAAGAGAGAAAGATAGAGACAGAGAGAAATAGGAGAGGGGGCAGGCTACACCGCCATCCGCTTGCTCCATTTTCCTAGAGAGAGCAAGGGGAAGGACAGAAGTGTAGTTTTTAATTTTATAAAATTTTAATATTAAGAAAATTAAAAATGGACTTGCTTGATATATATCTCACTCAGAGACCCAGATATTAAATTTTTAAAATCATGAATTTACATGATATTATGCCTTAAATGAAAAGACCTAAATGTAACTTACTCTTTTAAAATTCATATAAACAAGGTGTATAAATTATTTTAGTTTACCATATTAGTTATGTTTTAAATATAAGAATATGACGCATTATACACACACATATATAACTGTCATATTCTAACATATTTGTATTCTACTATTTTTAAATTTTTGTATCGCCGTATTTATATCATATCATATCCGTATCATTGTATCAAACTTGTGCTTCATAGTGGTCTTCACTCATCCAACACAACATAAAACAAAATCAAAAAATAGCATAGCACCATCTTCTTATGCAATTGCTTCATAATTCTAATGCAATAAGCCACAACGTAATTTCAAATTCCATCAAATTGTTGCTTTAAACTTTTTGATGCAACCATGAATAAACTTGTTTATAAAAGCTCAAGCTTGTTTGGTCACAATAGAGGTATTCTAAAATGTTGAGATAAATTTAATTTCTACACTTCTCCCTATATTAGTGACAAATTTATCACGTATATCTAGAATTTATTAAAAAGAAATGTTGTTTGAATTTGAATTTCTACCTATGAAGCATAGGCATAATATAGGGATATTGATACGATATATTACATATACAACAATCCAAAAAACATAAGAGAAGTGTTGTAAGGATTTGGCATATAACTTATCCAATATACTTGTGTATATAAATTTTTTTAACTTGATGTACTTGAAAATGTGGTATAGTTCTTTTTTTTTTAATGAGGTATAGCTCATTTGGTAGTCCATGAACTGACAAGTGAAGAAATGCAACTTCAGCTAGAGATGTGAAGTATATTGGATAAGAGGTCTCAATTTGAATACCAATGGGGATATGAGGTCTCGATTTGAATGTAAAAGCTCTCTACTTCAAATTGACTTTAGAAGCATCCATGTTTCCTAGAGTTGTACTTATTAAAGTTAAAAATCTTGTTGTACTTATTAAAATAAAAAATCTTTCACAAAGGGGAACAATAAACATACTATAGTAGAGAATCTAGCACAAAAAATTCAGAAGATACTCTTGAATCTATCTCCTATGTCAAAAATTAGAGAAACTTTTGACTATCAGATTTCATCTTAAAACAAATACCTTTCTAGGGAATTTTCATGAAATGTAAATGAATGGTGAAAAAGAATAAAGACAGCAACCAAACTAGTTGAGTGTAATGATGATAGTGCCTTACAACTTGTTGCAACTTCACATTCATCATCATTACCCCGGAGCATTCCTATTTTTATTAGAATTTCTCACAAGCTTTGTGATTTTAATGTCAAATAATTCTGTGCCGCAAAGTGCTTCTGCTGTTTTGGAAGGTCATTGCCAAGCCACACATCAAAGGTGACTCATAACAGTGGTGTAATAAACAAGAAGAACTATTCTGGACATTCTAATATATATGTGCATCGAAAGACCTTCTGGAATTGGTTGATACTTATGTAAGGCCTACATAGTAGTTGGACAACAGACGAAACAAAGCTAATTCACATGCTCTACAGAATACAGGCTATACTTTTAAAGTACAATTTTTTCCTTTTTTGCCAAAGAAGTAGACATGAGCTGCATATTAAATCAAAATGGCCAAGGCATTCACTGACAATATATCAAGAGAGAAGTCTGCTGAAAGCCTGAAAGTTGGAACTTGGAACCAGGGGGACAATAGAAATCCTAACCTTAGGTCTCGATCTGAATGTAAACCAGCCAAGTGGAGATGTCTCATTCCACAACCACGCAAGCCCAAAGAGTGCATATGTACAGAGCATGGCCTTCCCCATCTGCTTCCAAAAATAGATGTCATCCTTTTCAAAACCCATTTTCCTAAACCATAAGAACAAAACAAAGATTTAAAATGTTTCCATCATCAAAACCAACCAGCAGCAGACCTAAGCAAGAGAAGTTAGGTTTTGATGTAGATAGTTATCAACTGAGAATAACTCCACCAAAGTTCTTCAATCTAATAGTCAGATGACACAAAAAGCATTTTGGAAAAATAGTAGAATAAATCATATTTAACAGCAATTTATTCCCTAAATATACAGCCCCACAATCTAAGACTCTGTTGTTAATTTAAAGTAATTGATCTATCAAGAAATTATCCCTAGAAAAAAATCTAAAAACAACAGGTGACAGTAGAAATAGAACATAGCAAAAATATTCAGATCACTGAATCCAAGCCAATGAGTAACGTAATTATATTTGAAGAGAACAAAACGATGGCAATAGAAAATTAATTCAAACTCATCTCTCTCTCCATTACAATTTGGTGGCATCTAAATATCATATTTTAGAATAACAATCTTATAATTTTTTATAATATTATTTAAACATATCATCAAACTAAACAACTAATTTCTCTAAATAATGTGGTGTTCTCTTAGTCTAGTGAAGAAGGAGCTTATTAGAGTACAAGGCAGGTTTGAATTATACTACTATCATAATTTCCAAATAAGATGGTGGAACCAAATGTTTCATTAATATAATGATATTAAACCAAAGAAATGATAATAGAAAGATAACATTAACATCTAGATAATATTACATGTAAATTACATGAACATCTAGATAACATTGAACCACACACTCCCTAGATTAGATATGAAGCAACCTACTTAACCGCATGATCTCTCTACTCACTGAAACCCCCAATCTTCTAAGTGCAGCCTTTGAACAAGATAAATTGGACAAAGGAAGTGCCTGACAGATGATTGTTATTTTCTAAGCTTTATACAATTAGGGTTAGCATTTAATTTTAGCCCCACCTAAACAATCAAACGATCAGGCAGCAACCCAACCTTATGAACCTTCTAGCCTTGGGGAAGTTTCGCATGGAGAACCAAGAGGACTGCGACTTTTCCTGTCGGTAAGGCATTTCGTCGAACACTCGGTGGAAGAAACGTAACGGCAGTTCTAGCAGAAATGAGAATCCTTAAGAGCGCAGTGAACCAAGGCCGCAAGGAACCAGTTGATCGAAGCAGCGATGAAGAGTGTTCGCGCAGAGCTTATCGAGGAAGACGAAAGCGACTTGATTTCTTTGTAATTATACGGGATGAGTATCGGCGAGCGGGCAAGCAGAGTAGTTGGCGGTGGACGAGATTAAGGTCGCGACGTCGATTGCGGAATGAGGTGGCGGCGGACGTCGATCAAAACCTCCGCCGGCGACCGAGGAGGGCGCAAGAGAGCAGGTGAGTCACGGAGTGCCAAGCGGAATATAGATATTTTCCATAACCTATTAATAAATTAGAAGATATTATATTTTTAGAGAATTTACATACAAAATACTGAATTCATCACAAATTATATATTTTATTATTTTTTAGTAAATATTACATATATCCTTATGGGTTTTACATTTTTATTATAACAATAGAAATATAAAAAGAGTATGATATGTGTAATATTTACTAAAAGATGGTGAAATGCATAATTTATGATGAATTCAATGTTATGTATGTAAATCTCCCATATTTTTAAGAAATTATTGTGTGCAGCGCTTCACCCAATGCACTGAGTGACACCAGTAGACCCTACACTCAATGGCGAGCAGACTGAGCCAACAACAGAACTATTCGATCATGCCAGTAGCATGACTTGACCAGATAATTCTACAAGGCTTCAGTTAGACCACTTTATTGACATAATTGAATGATCCGGTCAATCACACCATTGGCATAATCAGATAATTAGTCATTTAGTCCATTCGCCTACTATCAAATGTGTGGTCAATGGCATGCAACATGTTGCTGTTCACTCATAAACGATTGATGTATTTTATATATCGATTAACGTATTTTGCATACTGAACTCAATATTTCTTCTCATAGCTTAAACTCAAATGTGATCTAATGCTAATACTATTCTGAGGAAGGGAAGATCACCTCAAGATTTCTTATAAATAATCTGATTGATCCGATTAATCTGATTAAAACTCATCACACATGAATTCATGCATCATATTTTTCAATAGAATTCTATACAGATTATCTCGAACTCAAAATTTGTGCTTGAACTCTTGATGGATCCAATATTGTTTGGCAAATTTTCAATGTCATTCAAATTAAAATTTTGCAATTTTGCAATTGTATTTTCATGTTATGTTGAAGTGAATTAATATTGACGAGAATGCAATAGGGTTCAAACTTCAGGGACTTGGATGCAAAAGTTTTTAATGTTCTAAAATCTCAACAAAGTTTTTAGGGAGCATATGCAATACTTAAAATTTGGAGGATGTTAATGCAAATAAGCCCATTGTATAATAGAAAATGAGGAAATTGCATTGAAAGGCACCCCCGGTTGGCGCGTGCGGCTCGCAGCCCACAGATTTCCCTTTCTGAAAACCGGCTAATTCCGCCACCTTCTTCCCGAATTCCGCCAGTCAAACCCTAAACCTAACTTAGAATTCCGCCGGCGCCTAACGCTGCCTTTGGAGTTCCGGTTGTTTTTGGGATGGAACCCAGTCCAGTCTCCGATTATTGGATCGATGATTCTGGAGGCGGATCGGACGGTGAGCTGCGCTCCGCCCTTGAGAGCTTCTGCGACGTGCCGCCTTTGGCCTCCGGGTTCGTTGATGTTGGAACCCTAATCATCTGATTTTGAGTGTAGATGTCTTTCCAGCGTCACAGTGAGACGGATCTGGTTGCTGCCTCGCAGCGCCTAGAACGACGTGCACGTGACCGTCTCTTTTTGTAAATCGTTTTTTATTGTGTGTAATTTCTGTTCAGCACGAGCTTTGGGGAGGTGTTGGGGAATGGCTGCGATCTAATTCAGGACGCGTCGAGAAAAAGGTTTGTTCTTTTTTGATTTTTTTTTTATACGCTTGGAAACGCCAGGCAACTTGTTTTGTTAATTCTTACTTGTCTCCTCATCTTTTTCAAGTTTTTTCCCGCAAACCGTTGTTCCTTGAATTTTTACGTGATTCATGTCCCAAAGTTGTTGTTCTCTAATGTAGTCTTTTATTTTTGAAATGTATTAATTTTGGAAATTAATCTTTTCTTGCCCATTTTGCTTCTTTTGCTTGCTGATGTGTATCATAAGATAACTGTAAATGGTTTTCACAATATTTTTCTGGTACATTAACTTCAAATATTAATAGCATGTTACTGACTGTCTAAAATTGAACTTTAGATTAAGTTTGGTGACTTCTATTAATGAATTGTCGCATGGGCCTATATATTTTTATGATCGGATAGCAGAGAATAACTAAACAAAGGACTACACAGATTTATGTAGTTTGGTAGATTTTTGGTTAGGCCCATGGCCTATTGAGAGCTCTAATTCAAGGTATCAAGTTACAATGGAGGTTTGAGTGGAGGGCGATGTAATTTACAAGAGAATCTCAAATCTTATTAATTATCTCTAATTGATTCCTAGTATTTTGAAATTCAAGGATTTTGAAAGCATAAAAAATTTTCTTATATTCATAGTCTGCAAAAACAATTTTATGTTCTGGAATTTAATGTCTTGGCATTGTAATAGTGAGACTGTGGGACATTTAGCATCCTTTCCTGTATTTATTGATAAGTTATGATGTAAATGGTGCTAGATTGGAAGCGTAACCCATTGGTCTTCTTTACTCCAATTAGAGATGGCATGGGAATAAACAAGAATTTAAGGTTTTTTTTCCTTCTTTTCAGTATTAAAGTTGGATTGAACACGAAAAATTTAGATTCAGTTTTCTACTTCAGTTTTTTTTTTTATCCTTCTTTATTGGATAGGATTTGTTTTGTTTAACCATGCATAAAGAAGTCAAATTTTGGAGAAAGCATTAAGATATTTTCATTTATGGAACTGTTTTTTGTTTAATGTGCATTTTTCTTAGCAATTGATGACCATTTATGTGCTTGGTTGTGATGTTTGGCTCTGATAAGTTGATAACATATATAGGATCGGTTAGATAACATAACTGGATTGCACTTCCCTGAATTCCTAGAGTCATTTCTAGATTTTTTAAGGCTCAAGTTGTGGTTTGCTACCTCTCATTTGTTTTGTATTCCAAAGGTCAGTAAAGAGTTCTGTAGGATTCAATGAGACATTAAGTGATCTGATCATATCTTAAATATTGCAAAATCTTTTACTTTGAAGTGTTTGTTTTCAATGTGAAATATAGTTTTGCTACTCTTAAATTTAAAGAGAAAATCAAGTTATGATGATCTTTGTAGTGGGTGTTTCTCTTCACTTTGTCCTTATAAATCAGTTCAACCTATGTCCATGTAAGTACATTCTTGTTGTTGAACAGGTCATATCAATCTGCATGCATGAAAAAAACTATTTGCCTACTCATTTGGCGCGGTCTTTTCTAAATTGTGCACCATATTCCAAAATTGTTTGGCTCGAATTCAGGACTAATTTGTGGACTGTTTGCGTTGACTGATGAAAAGTTTAGTCATTTTGAAAAATTTTGTCATCTGACTGTCCTTGCCATCTTTAATATTGCGGGAATTAACTTTTTTTATTTTCCACCTAGCTGATGCAGTTTTTCATTTTTTACTGATCCTAAAACTTCTGCCTTCAATAGCCTTAAGCAGATGGAATGACTTTATGTTTTCTATCTACTGGCTATCCTTTTTCTTTCTTTGTGGCAAGTTATTTCTGTGAGCTAAACAACCTGCTGGCTGTGCTGTCATTTTACTCTCAGGAGGGGGCATCTGCCTCGTGTCATTTTTCTTGTCCATTTCATGATTACTTGGTATAGTTGTATGCGCTGATCACTTTGTTACATTATTAATTGCCTAATCCTTGTTACATTGAGGTATATTCCATTTAACCTTTTCGTTTCTGTTACACAGGTGGTATTATGTTATTACATATTTTAATTTTTCTGCAGTTTCAGTTAGCATAATTGGATTTGTTATTGTAAGATAAGTTTCTCATCACTTGCAGATTAAGAGATGAACCATGTCCTGGTCTAAAGTCTAAAGCTTGCCGTGAAAAGATGAGGCGCGATAGGCTAAACGACAGGTAATAATGCAGAAAATGCTTTCAATTTGGTACTAAAGACATTATTAGTCACAATAGTTTGATTTTATATTATTCACCATCGACCGATTTTTCCTTTAGGTTTTCAGAATTGAGTTGTGTCTTGGACCCTGGTAGACCACCAAAGTCTGATAAAGCCAGTATTTTAAGTGATGCAGTACGAGTATTGGGGCAGCTGAAGAGTGAAGCAGAGCAACTTAAAGAAGCAAATGAAAAGCTTCAGGAGACTATCAAAGAACTCAAGGCAAGGGAACACCATATTTTATCTTTCTAATGGAATGATTGAACTTGGCTTTTGAAATTATTGCAGTTTTTACCATGTCTTCTGGAAAATAATTAGAAATACATTTTGATCGGTTTGTTTTCTGTTTGTCTGTTATATTACTTGTTTGGGAAAAGTAATCAGGAGTAATGCAGAACCAAAATAGTAATGCAAACACTTAGTCAGAACTTTTGCACTAATCAGTTGTTTTTCTTTTCATTGTTATTTTCAAACGTGCAATATGTTTTTCCTAATATTTGTGAAAAAGTTAGATATGGGTTTGATTTAGGTTTGTTATATTCCATATTCTCAAAATGGGGGAAATCATATAGGTTTGGTCTATATGTCATTTTTCAGTAGCATTCAGTGCTGTTTTTCAATCTTGAAGACATCTTTCCTGGTCATATAGTTTGCTAGGAGAAACTGTGTAAGAAATAGCCCATTCAATGATGCTTTTGCACAAAATAACTACTTTTAATCACTCACTAGCAAAAGTTGAACATTTTATAATTTTGCTACCTATTAGGGCTTGTTCGGTTTTCATACTATTTTGGTCATGCCAAAGACCCATATGATTCATTTATTGTAAAAATTCAAAAATAATATTAAATTAATTTTTATAATATCATACACAACTTTCAATATGAAACAATTCATTTTATTTCACTTTTTACATTATTTTCAATACATCAATCAACTTTATTTCACATCCTACACAATTTTTAATATTACTAATTTTAGTTTTCATTATACACACATCAAAGCAAGACTATGAATTTCATGACAAGATCACATTAATTTTATTGTGAAACAGGCCCATTATACATGACACACATCATTTCAGCCCTTTTTTAAAAGCTAGAATTTAGATATATGATATTCATGATTTGCTGTTCATTTTTAAGGGATAATTGCTTGTATGCCACAATAAACTGTTTATTTTACATATTATTTGTTGATACTTTTCGAAATATTTTGCACACAACCTAATACTTGATAATTACACATTACTCATTAAAGTAATTTATGGCATACGATGTAGTATTTTGGATTTTAGATTATGATTTTAGAGCTCAGGATTTGAAGTATAGTGAAATTTTACTTGACAATGATGTTGAATCTGTAATTTTTTTGTAAATAGAGTATTGTATACGTAATATAAATACACTAGATCTTTCATATCTACATGGTTGTATAAGATTGTTTTATCATAGATATATTATAGCAATAGTTGTGATTCCCTGGCACGTTAATTGAGATAGGTGTCATCTTGGATTTTTTGTTCATCTTTTAAGTGATTTCATGGCACGTTAGATATCATAAAAAACTGAGTTGGGAATATCGGATGCATTCCGACTGTTTGATTATCTCTGGATTGCTTGGCATGATTGGCGGTCCGGTCTGTAACATCAGACCTGTCTCATACATAATATGTATTTACACGAGTACATCATATACCTCACAACATAAGATACCCTTAACGTAAACAAAATACGTAAGTGCTCCACTTCAAAAATCTGTCAAAAAGGTTGATACGATATAGAAACAGTTGTGAAGATGTCCAGTCATTGGTTTTGGTGAGGTCACAACTGGTACTGATTGTGTGCTGCATGAGTTTACCCTAACTAAACCAGCTCTGGTTTAATCAGTAGTGATGAACTGTAATGGGAGTATGTGGATGCAATATATTTCATTGTTTAGAGAGTGTGCAAAATAATTCAAGAAGTGTCAATGGGTAATATGTAAATTGCTAGTTTATCACGACACTCAAGTTGCTAACTAGCTATCCCTTTTGTTAAACTACGAAAAAATTTACCAAATGGTAATGTCGAGCTTATATTAATCGTAGTCAGCATCACATGTTTAGTTTAATTTTTCAAAGTCTTGTTATTTTAACCAAAATATTACTGTTCGGTTTAATGATATCTCTTCTTTCCATCATACAAGTTATACTGCCTTACTCGACTCGATTCTTTGTAATCTTTTCTTCCATAGATGGTACTTTTATTTTCTTCCTAATGCAATCTTCCTCACACTAGCAACATTTATTCACGTTGCGTAACCGCAGGCGGAAAAGACGGAACTTCGAGACGAGAAGCAGAGGCTGAAGGCAGAGAAGGAGAGATTGGAGCAACAAGTGAAGGCCATGAGCGTTGCTCCTCCCCCAGCCGGATTTATGCCGCATCCAATCGCAATCCATCATCATCCTGCCGCCGGAAAAGCTTCCCCTGCCCCTCCTCCCTTCAACGCAGCATTCCCTGGAGTCACCATGTGGCAATGGCTTCCTCCTGCTTTTCTCGACACCACTCAAGACCCCAAGCTATGGCCTCCACATGCCTAGCACTCTCTCCTATTAAATCCCCATATGCAGCCTCAAATTTTTATTTATTTATTTTAATCATTTTAATATATAGAACTCTTTGAATTATCTCTTCATGTCATGAATTCATGTTTCTTTTTTATTTCCTCAGTTCCCCAAATAATATATTTTTGCGTGAAAAAATTACAAAGAATGAACTATGCATACTTTTCTTTTTTTTTGTTGAATATTCATTCACTTAATTTCGTACAACATACATCAAAATACCATAATATTATAATATAAAATATTTTCAATAATATACTAATGTATTATAATTATAAAACAATTATTAATGTTATAGAAATGAATTGATTTATCTGTCATTAGGTTAATTTGATTTCATTTAGTTTTAATATTCAATGGCTAATACTATAAAAATAAATTAATGTGTCATCATTAAACAAAAAAACGTAAAAATGTAATAACCCTAAATTAGAAAATCGGATATACAAATGTAACTCTAAGGTCAAATTTTTTACAATTAAAAAATTTATAAAATTATTTTTAAATTTTATTTTACATAAATTTTAATATTAAATAATTATTTTATTGTATATTTAGTATAATTTTTAATATAAATAACACATTTTGTTTTACATTATATATATTTTTCATTTTTTTTTGTAAAATTTTTTAAGTTACTTTTTTTTTTCCCCTAAAATTGAGTTTTCAAAAACATTGATTTGACTTATTTCATATTTGTTTTCCAATTTAATTACCGTTTTGTGCCAGTACTGCACACTTGAATCTTGTATTTGTAAAAAAACTCAGACAAATTATTACGTGTGTTATTCGTTGTTGCACGAGTTTTGCAGTTATAATGAAATCACTCTATACAGTAAACAACGTCTTCACACTATTTACACACAGGACAGGTGCTTATGAGCGAGTAGTGGGTGAATTTTATATTATGAAATAATTTATGCAGATTATGTTACAATACAAAATAAACATCTGCAAAGAGGGCAGTGATTGGTTTGCAAGTGAGCCGTGATTGTAAATTTTATATTAAAATATAATTTGATTTTGATAATAAGTATACAAAATAGCATTTAAAAAGATTAAGATTACAATATCTTTTGACGAGCATTTAGTATCCGACTTGATTTTTTTTTGATATATTTACTAACATGTTATATTATATTTCAATTTGATTGTTTAATTCAACTATTTTAATATTAATTTTAGTTCATAATATTTAATACATTATTATCTAATAAAATACTAAATTAACAAAAAAATAATACCTAGGGCAAAGTTAGGATGATAGATGCTTTAAATTATAGCTTAATTTTGAGTTCATTTGATAGATAAAAAAATTCATGAAAATTATGATAAATTATAATTTTATTTAAATATAATTTATATAATTAAATCAATTGTAATTTTTTTGGCAAGCATTT
Organism: Apostasia ramifera; assembly: GCA_019297695.1. Classification (NCBI taxonomy): domain Eukaryota; kingdom Viridiplantae; phylum Streptophyta; class Magnoliopsida; order Asparagales; family Orchidaceae; genus Apostasia; species Apostasia ramifera. The sequence goes on along the minus strand of JAEMOT010001909.1, from coordinate 66,079 downwards.
GACATTAAACTGGATACTAAATTGACCTTATATTTTTTGACATGCTTAGTAATGTGTTAGTTATATTATATTTAAATTTACTAATTTAATTCAATAGTTTCAATATTAGTTTCATGTATAAAGAAGCTTCATCAGTAGATCAAAAATTAAATACATAAAATACATATTTAGTAAAAAAAAATATATTTATATTAATGATATGACAGTTAGTGATCAAATTATTAAGAAGAGCAAGCGCTTTAGATATCTTGAATCAATACTTTTCTCGGTCTTTTGGCTAAGATCAAGTGTAGATACCTTGAATCAATCAGATAAAATAATAGTGAAATGGAGAAATACTTATGGTGTATTGTGCGATAAAAAAATTTTATCTAGACTTAAGACTAAATTTTATAAAGGGGTTTTTACATACAGGATATGAAATTTACACGAAATTACGCATTTCACCATCAATTCATAAATATTACCACTATCACACCATATTCATTTAAATTTTACGCATTTCACATATTTCACATATTTCATATACTTTATAATATTATATGTAAATTAAAATGCATAAATTCATTAATATTTAAATTCTAATATATATTTTTATTTTTTACTGTAAACACATCAATTTTCTTACTTCAATTAAACATATTCTTTGATGGTGAACTTCACATTTCTAAATTGGANTATGGTGTGATAGTGGTAATATTTACGAATTGATGGTAAAATGCGTAATTTCGTATAAATTTTATGTCCTATATGTAAAAATTCTATTTATAAAACTGTAGTAAGATCAGCAATAATATATAGTGCTAAATGCTGACATGTAAAGGGAAAATACATAAATAAAATAAATATTGCAGAAATGAAAATGCAAAGGTGGATGTGTGGATATACACAAAAGTATAGAATGAGGAATAAGTATATCCGTAAGAAATTTGGTGTTGCACTAATTGAGGTTAAATTTAGAAAAAGTTAGCTTAGATGATTTGAACATGTGAATCGTAAGTTGATTAAAGCTCCAGTTAGAAAAATTTAGTTATTAGATTTTGTCCGCATTCAAAAAGAAAGAGAGTGACCAAAGAAGATATGACAAAAAATATAAGGAGTGATCTTACTCACTTAGATCTAGAAAAGGACTTATTAATTGATAGAACGTAATGAAAATAAAGAATTAATATAGCCGATCTCACCTAGTGGGATTAAAATTTTATTGTTGGTTTTAAAATTAGTTTGATTCCATTGATTTTTAATACATCATTAATCAATGAAATATCAAATTAACTTATAAACAAAATTACTTTTAGGTATTATTGGATCATATTATAATAATTAATGTTTTAAAATTTTAGCTATTTTTTAGTTTATTTGATAGGCCTAAAGATTATAATCCCTTAAAATCATAAATTTTATGTTAAAAAATATTTAAATACGTTTTAATTGTAGTATAATGAAAATTACATTTTAATGCAACTGTACTGCATATCGCACAACATCAAAACTCTAAAATTGTATCCAAATATAGTTTCAATGCTATGCATTATATGTAATACTGAAATTATATTTCAATACATTTTTAATTTTGCATATTGCATATATAGATTTGTATATATATATATATATATGAACATATTTTCGTAATTAAATACAAAAATATAATTTTTGTGTATAATATAATATTATCATATTTTAATATGAAAGTACCTTTAAAATATATTAATGTAAAATTAAATATTTTCATATACAACGAAAATATTACATTTAAATTAAAAGTTGACTTATCATATTCAATTACAAACTACACATCAATAATTTTCATAATTTATTATAAAAATCATTGCACGTAATTTAATTACATAAAGATTCAAATTTTTTAATAAATTGCAAAAATTTAATAACAGAAATAATTTTCATAATTAATTACGAAAATTCTCTAGGCTCGGTTTTAACACGTAGAAATTCAAATTTCTGCTTTTGCCAGTGCATTGTTGAGCACCATCTACAAATTTACTAATTTGCCCTCCCTGGTAGGTTACCTTTAAGGCTTTTCTGTTCCTGAGGAACAACAAACAGTCCAGCTGAATAAATTCCCGCCACTCGTTTTTGCCTGGTGACTAAATAAATTTCTGCGCTGGACCCAAACTCCGCTGAGCTTTTATCTCGCTCGCAGTATCGTGCTCAGCTTTCGACCTAAGGATTAGGGTTTCTTATTGTCGGGGAATCTTATCTTCAGTTTATGTGCTTTCCGAGAGGTATACTATTTGTTTCAGCGATTTTATTTTGATCTTTTACCTTGATTTGATTTTCTTTTGGAGTAAAAACTGCTTGCAACAAGTTCAAGGATCTCAGATGCACTTTGAGAAAAATTTTGCACCAGCTGATCTTTGAGCTTTTCTGTAACTTAGTTTTAGAAACAGCAAAATGTAACAGTTTATCTGCGTGAAAGTGAGGCAAAAAATGTACTAAACCCTAGATTCACGTGATTGTTACAGAGAAATAGCGATTTATTCTAGGGTTTTGATTAAGTCAGGGCCCTCTTGCTGCTAGAATCAATTTTGTTGGATTTTTTTGCAGCACATATCATGATCAGTGGCAGGTAATAAGATGACAGTGGGTTGTTTAAGTTAGTTTGGCTGTAACTATTCTCATGACGGAAAAGAGAGGGCGGAGAATACCAAAAATGATTTAGGATGTGGTTATTAGACATGTCTTTGACTCACTTGTCTTACAGAGAGGGTAATTTTAAATATAACTGAATGGAGAAGCACAATCATGTCCATAACCTAAACTAGTTTGAGATGAAATCTTTGTTGTTATATGGTTTTCTTTTGTATAGTTGTACTTAGTATCGCAAAAATGTTCATGTTGCTAGAGACGTTCTTCCTGCTTCTTCATGCTGCATACATTTGAATGCCCAGGGAACTCATTCAAATGCTCTATGGAATTATCTTGGTGAATACATAGTTCTACGTGCTAGAGGGGGTTGAGGATCCGTTAGCTGAGCTAAAGCATGTTTCTACAGGCTCAGTTTAATTTTACCTGGTCATTATGAGATACATATGGACATATGGTTATGACGATTCAAAATTTTCAGCATTATGTTGTTCCTTCACTTCTTGTACAATGTCTCATGAAGGCTGCATTTTCTTTATCTGAAAACCGCTGCATATTGGTGAAAAAGCCTGTTGTTAAAACCTATTGTATATGCGAATGTCTTGATAAGCATTATGCATTTATAGCTAAAGTTGTAGTCTATTTTGTAAATACTGCAATAAACTATCATCAAGTTGCTAGGAAAAACTTAATGTGCTAGTAAAATAATATCCCTGCACTTCTATGAGTTATTGAAATGAGCATAAAGGATATCGCTGGCATTGATGACAGAATGTGGTGGAAGGTGGCAGACTAGTGGTGTGTGATGTTGGTAGCAGGCGGAAGATAATATGCTGGAGTTTGCATGGGTTGCTTTTTCATTTTTCATTTTTAAAGTTGTTTTCAAGAAATTATATCTGCCGGCACAACAACAATTGGAGGCATTGGGCCAGAACATCTGCTATTATTTGCCAAATTCTTCAAAACAATCATCATCATCATCAATTGTGCTATCCTAATTATTTGGGTTGGCATTATGTACCAAATGCTTGGTTTTATAATTGCAAAAATTAAGGCAAAAGAAAATAAAAAAACCACTTTTTCATGAACAATATCAATTAACGCTAACTTAAATAGGTCATTTGACGTGGCTGCAGTCCTATATCTTTGTAGATATCAATGTTGGTGCTAATTCAATTTTTTTCATTTTACCGAAAAAACCTAATCTGGTTTGATGAAAGTGCGTTTTTTTCTATTTCATTTCTCTTAATAATACTGTCTTGAGTTTTGATTCATTATCGCTGTTACTTCTTTTCAATGTTAGTTTACATATCTAGTAAATTTTCTTTTGTTTTGAGATAATGTGGGCTTTCATGTCTGCAAGCAGATTTTGAATAATGTTTCCTTATGTATGAAGCGATTTGATTTCAGGACACGATGACTACTCTATTTCACCTTCCTCACAATTTTCTGCTTCATGGTCATGAAAGTTTCTTGAAGAGCAAACTGACTAAGGTGCAGGGTTTGGGATATTCTGGTCCACAAATTCCTTCTGGTGGATTATCCTCTGCTTGTGCTCAAAGCTTAACCAATTTGCATGGGAATCTTGCAAAACTTAAGTTGGTTTCTGTACGAGTAGCAAGTGATGATACAGGAAATAGATCAGATGATGAAAATTCAGACAGGGATGAAGCTTCTCAAAGTGAAAATGATGAGGTGCCTGGTCCTTTATCTCGTGAGGACTTGGAAAGAATTGTTGGGCAGGATGATTCGACATTTAGTGGTGTAGACCTTGCAACTCTTATTAGGAAAAAGTATGGAAGATCTTATGATGTTCAACTTATTAAGAAGGTACACTTCTATTGGTTACAACTTTGTTTTTCGATGCCAGTAGAGAACAAATACCATGATAGACATCATAATTCTATTAGATGTGTTAAGTTGCGTATCAGCTTGGTTATACGTGTCAATAATGAGCATTCATTGTCGAGCACATCTTGTTGGGAGTGTTAATGGATCACAATTACACAAACACAAATCTTCCATGTTTTCAACTTTTTGGGATGATGATTGCTTCAGTGAATCCTTGACTGTATTCTTGATGATGAAGTATGTCCATTTTTATTTATTAGAGCTTTTATTGGTTAGTTAATAAGCAAGTTCATGTCATTGTTGCTCTTTTTAGTGGTGCAAAATATTACTAGTTATCTCTTGGGTTGTCTTACTTGGTTGATTTATTTAATTTTATGCAGGAATTCATGGGGAGAAATCTACTGGCTATGAATGTTATGTGGAAGTACATGGAGCAGGTAACTAAATATATCAGAAGTCATTATCTCAGCAACATTTTCTGGTCACAATAATTCTTTGAACCACTAATTGGATATTTTGTTAAATCATAATTTATACCTGTACACTAGTGGTGCTTTCACTTTTTTTTCGATACTATTAGATGGCTAACTTTTTTCTCTATTCTTCCAGAGATCCTTTCCGTTAACTGAGGATGAGTACATTCTGAGACTTAATGACGTAGCAAACACTTTGAAGTGCTGGGGTGCTGTTTCACATGTGCGAAATAGTCTTGCCAAATTGAGAGAGCGTCCCAGAATAGGAAAAGTATTCCTCTAATTTGATGCTTTATTCTTTACGTTTTTTATTCATTTTTTTTCAACTTAGGGATCGGTCTTCTCCTTTCAAATGATTAAGTATTTTTGTTTTGATCGTAAATGTTTAAATATTAGAATGAATCAAAGTGGGCTTCCGTAACTTGTTTCATACAAAGCATATGTCTACATTGCATCTTGACATGGGGGGATGCATATTTCGTATGATCTATGTTTTACTGAAATCTTAGTCTTTGATATGCATGAATTAATGGGTGTAGCACTGATTTGTTCTCATTTTGTTGTGGTACTTTAAATGCACTTGAGAGTCAGAAGTCAACTATCACTTTTAACATTGGCATCTTGGTTAAGGCATCCTCCAGTGTTCCACAGATGGCAGAAAAACTAAGAATCAAAAGAATAAGTTAAACTGATGGGTCACATCTCATACAAATTTTAATATTAAAATGTAACTATACTTTACACTATACATTAATTTTAAAACAAAAATTAGCTTTATTTCACATCTTACACACTTATTAGGATAATAATTATATTTAACATCCTACAAATTTCTTCAATAACTTTGTTTCATAACATACATAATTTTCAAGACAAATATCATCGTTTTAATTTAACTTTAATCTAGTTAAAGATAACTTGGCTAAACAAACACACTAATGGATTTGGTAGTCACTATGGAAACATAAAAAGGAAACAATTCTCATCGGTTGATGTAGTGCAATCTCTATAGATTTTCTCTTTTATTGTTTCAAGAAGCAATGCTATTATAAGTCATTTTTTTCAAGTTCCATTTAACTCTTAGCCTTCTTTTAGTTGGAGGGTTAATTTTAAATCCAAAGAGAAAAATATAATATTATTATATGCATGATATGATATAAAGTTATATTAATATTAGAATTTATTTATGATGCGAAATAAAGTTGACTTTTTATTAAAAGTTATATTGAAAGCAAAATAAATTTAATTTCTAATGTTGAAATTTTTGTAAATATCAAAAAATATTGGGCCAAAATATGCTTGGACCAAATGAGGGCTTATGGAAAATGTTTGTATGAAAAGTAAAAAAGACTTCAGCTCCTTGGCATTTGTAGTGTGTTTTGTAATGACTATTTTGAACTAGCATTCCTTCCTATGGTTAGTGAATCCTATGACATTCCACGAGATGTCTGTCAATGTTAGTCCACATCATAGCTTTGAAAAGAAATAAGTGATTTGGTTTGATACCAATTATAATGTTATTTTCACAACTATATATATATATATATTTGCAATTAATTTATTTTCAGTTCGTGTTATATCTATCCTTGAATATGTCATATGACTTATATTTCAGATGATATGTCAAGTTTTGTTTTTGAGAATTAAGACACTCCATCTTTACACTGATGAAACTTGACAATATGTAGAAAAGTGGAAAAATAGTACCCCATGTTCAGCTTTCTTTTAATTTTTGCTCATCCTGTGTGTTAGCGTCATCCATGTCTGGTTGTATAATGGAAAAGTTTATTTTAAATTCCATTCCGCTCACTTTTCTTGTAGTTTATGGCACTTAAAATGTTATGCTTAGATGTCATACCATAGAAAAACAATGCATGTGCTACCGCAAAGATTAACACTATGACAAATGTGGCATTCACTGTTGATGTAAAATCTCGGCCAACAAATCGAATGGTGTTGATCAACAAGGTAGAAAAACAAAACAAGGACACAAGGTTTTTTACGTGGAAACTAGGTTGACTTGAGAAAAGCACATTGCTATCTTGGTAGTTGCAAAATCCACTGTCTTAAAGGAGTTGTGCAAAAAAAGTGAAAGTATAGTAATAAGGGGAGAATGCAGACCTTTAGAGAAGTGCACAAAGTAATGTCGTACTGATAGGATGAGGAAGTGACATTGAATGATTGTCGGGGAAGATGCCTTTTAGGAGTTTTCTAAGGATTCGGGAGTGGTGGGCAAAGCAGGAAACTTGGCTTACTTGAAGGTTTTGAACTTTTCTCTTTGCTCTTTATGTCTACCTTTACTTACAACCTTGGATTTTTTTGAATCCATGATTATCTTTAACTATCACCACCCCATGCCTAAATGAAGTATTATATTTTGTAGAGTGTCCTAGGTGATTTGGTCGGATTTGGGTGGTGTGCATGGGGTTTTTATCGAGACTTGGTTGATCTAGCTTGGACTAAGAGGGCTAACCAATATAGCACGGACATGATACGGAGACGTAGGGACACGACACGGTGCGATATAATAATTTTTCAAAACATAGGACACGGACACGACATAACACGTTAAATATAATAATAATAAAATTAACAATTTATACTTAAAAAATACATAAAATATGGAATAAATTTGAATTTTTAAGCATAAATTTGTGAGTAGCATAGAAATTTGACTCTTCAAAAAATCGTGTTGTGTTTGTGTCGGATACACAGATATGCGGGGACACACGGGGACACGTGAGAACATGTAGGGACACCATATTGGACACGCTGCAATCCTAATAAAATAATATTAAAAAAATTATAGGACACTTCTTAAACATGTGAGGACACTTTGGGATATCTTAGGACGCTTCTGAGACATTTTTGGGATATTTCTGAGTTACAGGATACTTTTGAGGCACAAGACACTTTTGGGACATATATAAGATAGAATTAGATATATTTAATATTAATAAACCTTATGGATATAACTACATCCTCTTTGTTCCTTTTATTAATTTAAAATTTTTATGGTTGTTCAAATTTTATTTAATAAAATTAAAAACCCATCTCTTATTATTATTAAATTTTTACCGAATATAAGTTAAAATTCTAAGCTAATCAAGCTATATTAAATTTTTTTTCTTTCTTGTTACCCTCGAGCCTTATGAAAACAAACCAATCGCACAAAATTTAAAACTCTAATTTTACTATTATCCTTCTCTCATTCTCAACATCAAGAGCTCTTATTTTCTCTTATTGTTGTATTCACTGTGATTGTCCTGGAAAGTAAAATTGTATTTCTTTTTTATTCTCCTACCCACTTTACAAAGTGAACCTTAAATTTATATCCAAAATCTCTTCAATATCGATTACATATGTTCTCAAATTTTCATCTTGATCTTATGAGATTTTAGTGCTACTCACAAATTATTTATACTTAAAAATATAAGTTTGTATTATATTTTATGTATTTTTTAAGTATAAATTATTAATTTTATTATTATTATATTTGATGTGTCATATCGTGTTCGTATCTTATGTTTTGGAAAGTCGCTGGATCGCCATGTTGTGTCATGACCCTATGTCCCCATAATGTGTCCGTGCCTCAAAGCATAGGATCAAGATATGAGAATTTGAGAAGAAACATTGTCAGCATTTAAGAGATTTAGAATGTAAATTTAGGACTTAGTTTGCAAAGTAAGTGGAAGAACAAGAGAAAATGTAAATTTTTTTGTCAAGATAACCACGACTAGCATGACAATAAAAGGAGGTAAGAGCTCTCAGCGTTAAAGATGAGAGGATAGAGGTGAAGTTCGAGTTATAAACTTTTTACAATTTAGTTTATTTTCATGAGGCTCGAGGGCAACATGAGAAAAAAATTTGATCTCGTTTTGTTAGTTTAGAATTTTAACTTATAGTAAGTAAAATTTTAATAATAATAATAAGATATAAATTTTTAGTTTTATTAGATACAATTTTTAAATATTAATAAAATGAATAAAGGGGAGGTAGATGTGTCCACAAATTTTAATCTTATATTTAATATTATTAGAAAATATAATATTAGTAAATACATTTAATAGTATATTAAATATATCCAATTCTATCCCAAAAGTATCTCAAAAGTGTTTTACATCTTAGAAGTGTCTTATATTTTAAAAATGTGCTGAGAGTGTCTCAGAAGTGTTTTAAAGTATTCCGAAATCTCTGTGTGTCTTTGCATGTCCAACTGTGTGTCCTTGCATGTCCTCCTGTGTTCTTGTGTCCAATACAGACACAACATAGTTTTTTGAAGTGTCCATACTTCATTGGAGCTAACTTCCTTGACCGAACAAGTGAGCTCCTGACAAATATCTTGCTCTTGCTTTTCTATCGAAGTGGGGCTATTCGAACATGGGCCTATTTCATTTCTACCAATGTTCCCTGGCTTGTTCGATGGAGGTAGTCTTGAGTCACTGAATTCTCATTTTCTAAAGGTGTTATATTCCCATTGGATCTTGTCACATATAAGGTTAAAATTGAGGCTTTATTATCGACGTAAAATTCACCAAAGGATAATATAACTAGAGAAATTTATGATTATCTTTATCTTTTCTATGCATGCCAGTTATTTATCTTCTATGGATCAGTCATTGTATACATGCCACTAGCGGGAGGGAAGGAGGGAGGGCAAAGAATTTGATTACTAAGGTTAAATGATCGTCGTAGATGTCATCATGCAAAGTTAGCACTACCTAAACCCAACCTAGAATTTAGGAGACATTTGTTTCAATGTAATCTAGATGATATTGGTATTTAAAATATCAGTGGTATTTATATGTCTGTTATCTAGCTTTTTTTTGAAATGTCTAGAAATTTTTTTGTTTGTTTGTTTTAATCTCATTATATTATGGATTGAAGTGCTAATTATTACCGAAATTTGAAGATCTGAAAGTAACTTTCCCTTGTGTGGCCGTGTGCCTTGGAGTCAAATCCTCACTTATTCCATTTTTGATCCATTCATAGGGGAGTAACTCTAAATGTCTAGTTTCAAGTGACACTTTTATATTTTTTTCAATATTGTGTAAAATGTCATCAAATAAAGTAATTATTTTATCCAAGTAATATGGCATAATATTACAGAACCAAATTGCCCCCTTAGTTAAGCTTCAAAAAAATTCATTTCAATTTCAGGAATCACCGATTCAAAAATTTAAATTCAGATTTGGTTGCGTCAATCTAATCTGGTCACTTGGACCATGTCGACGAGTCTAGTCCTACTGCTACATAACTGTAATGGGCATACATTGGCAACACTGTAAATGTTTTCTGTGCTCTTTTATTCTATCAAGATGAAGTTTTACTTTGGCTCACTTGACTGTCTTAAAATCTCAGTGCTTAATTCGCTTCTCTTTCTTGATGATGCAGGCTGTTAGCATTTTCATAGACGTGGATGAGACTGGAGGCAGGGCAAATGAATGGATTTACAGATAATCTTTTTATAACTCTCGAAAATACAATAGAATTAATAACATGCTTAAATAAATCAGGTTGAGTTAATTCTGAATCATGTACATACTAGGTTACTATACTGGTTATATGGTAGTAATCAGTTAGGTCCTAAGTATTCATACGAATACTGTGGTGAAGATCTGTGTATTTAGACCAATATGATCATATCACGGAGATGATGCATGTCACCAATAGGCAATAGATGAGAAGAGAGGTAACCGTGTAAGATGGTTTAGTCATATCTATTTATTGACTTCTGGAGGTACTTACATAAAGTTTGTGTTGGTCCAAGTTATAGTAGGAAAGATTGAAAGGAAAGACAAACGGACTCGCCAACTTGTAGACATGCTGAATATAATTGAATGAAAGAAGAAAAATCTATGCAACTGACCTCCCCACTTGTCTTCAGGGAAATGACTTTTTAGATAAAACGTGTTGTTAGTTACCGATATTGTTGTTAAGTTTCGGTCACCGCTTTAATTTTGTAATGTTCATAAGTTTTTTGTTTTCACAATTCCTGTTTTCAGACTTAATTATATATTTAAAAGTTATACAATATGTATACGTCATACAAATATTGTAGTAGTAAAATACAAATTTAGCAGATTTTTTATTATTGCACATTGATTAATGTATGATGTTGTTATAGTTGAAAAGAAAGCTACTTGTAGTTCTCCAGCAGATGATGAAACTGGTGAGGTTGTTGAGCTCTCTCCCCTTTATCAGGATAGTGAAGATGAAGTTTAGAGACTGTCTGACAACAAAATTATTGTGATGAAGGAATTGCAGAAGGAACTCATCGCAGTCTTGATAAGAAATAGAAGTCAGAACTTCGAAGGAGATGGACGTATATTAGTTCATGTGCCTGGCACGACTTACCCAATAGTAGCAAGTCATGTGCTGCAACTTACTGCAATTGCATAAGTCGTGACAGGCTACAACTTTAAATATATGCATTCAATCCATAAATCACGAGTCGTTCACAAGTTATTTGCATAAATCACTCAAGCCGCACAACTTACAATTCAGTCGTGATGTAGCTCACGACTTATCTAGTCCTACCTAACAGTAGTAAGTCATACGCTCTATAAGACTTACCACCACAATTACGTCAAGTCATTTAGACGTAACTTATAGCTTTAACTTCCAACGTAAATATATGCATTCAATTCACCACTGTTGCATAAATCGCGCAAGCAACTCATGCCTTTCAGTTCAACTAAATTGAACTGAATAATTAATATTACGTATTGGAATTAATATTATCTAATAATTTTGTAATCTCCTCTCCCACATCATCCAACGCATGTAAAAATCATCCATCACATTTGACAAATTTGCATCTTCATAAAAATACATCTATGATCGACATCAAATTGATTAAATGCAATAAAATATCAAGTTCTAAATATCAAACAGAACCTCTTCTCCAAAAAATTGACAAAAAAGACTGATCACAACTGGAAAATCGCTATACCAACATATTTCAAACAATTATGGGAGGCTCATATATAGAATTAAATTACAAGCATAATTAGTCATAGCCAATACATGTACTTATCACCCATTAAATACCTGATGATATGCAAAAACAGAGAAATATACAGCCGGGATTGAGCAAAGAATTACATAGAACACACAACTCACATTACCGAATGCACTTGTAAAGTTAAAAAAAAAAATAAAAATAAAGATTCAACCAGCAGCTGTTGTGCACAACACACATCGAACTCGGGAACCTGTGGATGGGGCGTCGTCATCTCTGACATCTTCTTCATCGTTGTAAATGATGTTATTTTCTATATTAATGGAATCCGAACCGCCAGTTAGGCAGGTGACATGATATGCATGGCAGCAGAAGAATGCGATGACTGAAACGTGTTGGATCGAGAATGGATCGAAACACAAGCAACACCTCCCACTTCCCCTGCTTCTTGACTTCAATTCCACTGATCTTCTCTGGCTCTCGTGATTCGGTGATGAACTCTCCTCCATTGTCTTCCTATGTGTTTCCCCTTCCGTGCTGCCCAAACATACAGCTCGCTGAGCCTCTTTGTAGTATTTGATCAAGAGGTTTAAACAATCAGTCTGAAAGATTGTTTTAAAGCGAAATCAGTCTACAAGGGATTGAAAATATGGGATAGCTTGGGCTTACAACGGAGGCAAAGAACACCTTGAGGATTTCATTGCATCCCTGCCTTAGGGAGGTTTCTGTTCGATAATCGGTAATGATCTTTACGAGACGGTCTCTTAACCTACATGATCGAGGAGAAAGGATACTACTTTTTAGAAGATAAAATCTTCAAAATATGTATCAAAAGACTGAGAGTTCGGTCAAAATACATATAACCGTTATATTCCTGAAAGTAAAATTAACATGATACTCAAAAAATAAGCACAAAGACGATCCTACATTCGGAATTAAGAACAGTATCTTAATCTACACGATCGAGGAGAAAGAATATCACTTTTGAAAAGATAAAATTACCAAAATATGTATGGAAAGACAATAGTTGGGTCAAAATAAATATGACTCCTATATTCAAAAAATAAAATAAAATTAACATGATACTCAAAAAATAGGTACAAAGCCGACCCTCCATTTGGAATGAAGCTATTAATAATGACGATAACGATGAACTGTGTAATGAGAAGCAAAACAAGTTCAAGCAACTCGGGGTAATCTCTGGCCGAAGAAAAGAAAGATTTTCAAAATCTAGAAAACTTTCACAGCCATGATGATTAGTGAAGAAAGGCCTCACCGGAAAGAAATACTCGATAAAGCAAGTGGCTTTCATCACAATGGAGAATACAAATATCAATTAGAACTATAAAAAAGAAGAAGCTAACCGAGGTATCCTCAATCCATTAGGAACCATGCTCACTATGTAAAGTGGATCCAGGTTTCCAACCGTATGTTCTAATAACATCCCCACCTGCATGACATCAAAAATTGAGAACAACTTCTTTAATGAGTACAACAAATGTCTAGAAGGGCAAGCATTTCTGGTAAAATAGTCATTTTATCAAACCATTTCAGGTTTACGTAGACATTGTTTGATTAATTCTTGCCATAAATCATCATCCTGCTGCATGGATACAAACTCTACAGCCTGTAGGAAGAAAACTTTGGTCATCATATCTAAGTACATCGAGCAAAGGTGATTTAAGAGAGGAAGAGCAAATATAAACATGCTGAAGACGTACAAACTACAACAGATGGAAATTTTTTTCATGCATATTCATTATCTTCAATTGAGTAAAATTGATTTAAGGGAGGAAGAACAAATAGAATCATGCTGCACGCATACAAGCTACAGCACAGATGGAGATCGTTTGCTTACATATTCGTTTTCTTCTATTGGGTAAAGCTGATTTAAGACTGGAAGAAAACAGACTACAGCACAGATGGAGATCATTTCTTACATATTCATTTACTTCTATCCAGTAAAGTTCACTTAAGAGAAAGAACAAACAGACACATGCTGCGAACATAGCAACTGTCTAACATATTTAACTTGTGCACAGATGTGAAAAAAGGTCACTACCTCTTCTATATCCTCCAGTTTATCCACAATAACTGCAAGAGCTTTCTTCGTATTTCCCATCCTTCCAAGTATGTAAACTTGTTCTTTCAAAAGGCCTTTTCTGACACAAACATCATAAGCCTGAAGCAGGATACTGAATTAATCATCTGCATCTCAATGTGAAATAAAAGAAAAGGAAGATTTCTATCACAAACCTTATCTAACTTGTAATGCTGACTAATACGAAGAAACGTCAGCAACAACCGTGGCTCATAGTCCGCATAAAGCTCGACCTGAAGAGGCAATTTAATGAAGATAAAGGCCTAGAGCTAACATAGAATGGAAAGAAGCAGCAAAGAAGATGCTTATTTCGCAAAAGGAATCAGTCAAACAAAAGACTACATGAAGACAAATCTATCAAAAAAAAAAACCGCAGAAATAGAAATGGAGCGGACCAAGGTACAGCACTGAAGTAGCTAACTTCATTTCCAGTAAATTAACTATGATTCAAAGAGTTGCCTCCCCCTCTGACAATACCATAGAAGAAAACTTTCCCTACGCATGAATTTTTGCTTACAAATGCCATGATTATATGGTGTACATGCACAATATCTTCGTCGTACTCAGTATTCAATCTTACTCTTTCCTGACTGGTACCATTTATACCATAATTATACTGTATATGTACAGTTTTTATCTTATTATTATTTCTTGTATTTGTTAAAGTTCTATTCAAAAAATCCAGACAATAATTGTTTGTTTTCCCATAGTGATCAACAAGACAATTCACAGAACTATAAAATGACAACTTAATTACCATTATATCAAATCCTAATCATCCTAGTGCCAATCATTTCTAATCATGAGCCCTGCAGGTTTAGTTTGGCTTAGATTCAGTTTAGTCAACTATTATTGAAACTTCAGTACGAGACCATTGAACAAGATGCCTGCATCACTGTATGGTATGTAAAGGCATTAGAAATGAGAAGCAAACAAAAGCAGGCTATTTCTCAACAGTTATTTTATTAAGAGAGAATATAAGCAAAAAAGATGTACCTGCACATCATGGTATTCCTTTCCAGCATCAACATCTATTTCAAATAGTGGATGGAGATAGGAATGCAGAAAGTACTTGTTGTCACACTTTTTACGAGCACCCAACAGCTGTTCCACAACCTCAGGTGGAGCAATAAGATCACGATGATGGATTAGTAAAGACACCGCTCTTTTGGTGTCAAGCATCATTAGTTGCATAACCTGTAGCAAGAAAAAAAATAGAAAATGGTTCAAATAGATGAACAATTTGCAAAATTATAAGTGTTTGTTCAAAATCCCAATATACACAATTAAGTCCATTGTAACTGGTCCAAACCCCAAATGAGAAATGGTGAGGGTCAATGGTAATTGGATATGCAATTGAACACCTACTCAAGACTTAAATTGTATTTCGAGCTTAAGTAATTCCAAGACGATGTAGCCGATTAAGATGAGTGGCTAGGTGCTACTTAGAGAGCAGGTCGTCATATATAACTAACATAACATACCAAAAATTAACTTGATTTGGTGAAAAGTCCAAACCTTAAGCTAATATTAAATCTATTAATAAAAAAGTATAATGGCAACCAATACATCAAATGGAAAGCCAATAACTTACAACAGAATAAGTTACTATAAGACAACACTTTAATGAAGCATTAAGATTTGCTTTTGCTACATGAAACAATGAAAGATTTAAATGGAAATCATAGGATTTTGAATTTATTTGGTCATTTAGCAATTTTTATTTTCCAATAACACAATATCCTATATAGATTTGATAAATCAAGTAATCTTGGTGTTGTCCAAATAGGGACTTATAAAACATATCGTAATGAAGTTAACCAGTTTTACTAGCAATCTTTTTAATGCATGTTATCATGAATCTTTGCTACATTATGGCTATCACGATATTGCATATCAATGTCATTTTGAAATTAAAACCATAATGAAGAGAAAGATAAACTTTGAACAACACAGTAAAGGGATGAAACTCCCAGATCATCATCACAATCATCTTCCAATTGTGAAAAGCATATTTTAGTCCATTCTCAAAAAAAAGAAGAATATGTTATAGGAAGATTTGAAGACTATCAATTACAGTAAAACCAAGATTACTTCATAATTCTGCAAAAGTAGATTCCACAAAATGTATTGAAGAGTATCTATCCTTTCACCATGATAAGCATTGCTTCAAACTAATTGAATGAGATAAAATCCATTACACCAGCATGATGGTTATAATATTGTATGCCAAAAATGAACTTGAATATTTCAGAAACTTTTTGATCTCTATTTATAGAATGCTTGCTCTGACTTTATTTGAATTAGAAACCCCTTCAATTATTTTTTACACAAATCCAATAATTTTTATGAACAAAGAAGGTTAAAATGCAGATTTGGCTTGAACATTGACAAGAAGACTAGAAAAGAAATGTTTCCAATATGGGAGAAAGAACTGTCATCACTTAAACTTTCATGCATAGGAGACAGTTGACTTCATTACAGCTGCTTAACTTAGTGCTTATTGAAAAGAGGTACTTTACACATTCAGATTGAGGCTCACATGCTGCAAGAGGATAAACCTTCTACAGAAAGCATATAAAGTATGACAAAGAAGTTACTACTATTCCTTGAAATTCGGAAGTTACTACTGTTCCAGCACAAGACAAATTCAGGTAAGATATCTAGATCACTGATTCGCTGGTTGGATAAAAAAATGACAATTGTGGTGGAGTGATCGTCAACCAGGCTTTAACTCCGGAGGATCATTGACCATGGTTGTTTGCTAATAGGTGATGGTTGGAACAAAACAAAAGTAGAATAGAAGAAAGAGGAGGAGGAGGAAAAAGAAGAAGAAGAAGAAGAAGAAGAAGAAGAAAAACAGAGAATACCATAAATCTGGTGGGAAATAACTTCAAACAATTCATCATAACTATTGAATGCTTATAATAGCGAAATTCATAGAGATAAATATTCCATAAACAGCCAAAACACAAGGAAGTCTCAAATAGTAACATGCCAAATGCGTAATAAAATATATTTGTCCCCTAAATAATCATATTAGAGAAAAGGCATTGTTTTGGTAGCCATCCCTTGTGCCTAAAGTACGTGCTTGTGAGTATTAGTATCCAGCAGGCTACTGGGCCCAAGAGCAGTTCTATTCTTTGGCACAA
Organism: Apostasia ramifera; assembly: GCA_019297695.1. Lineage (NCBI taxonomy): Eukaryota > Viridiplantae > Streptophyta > Magnoliopsida > Asparagales > Orchidaceae > Apostasia > Apostasia ramifera. Next base: position 48,934 of record JAEMOT010001909.1, on the reverse strand, counting down.
TAAAAGAAAATTTCCTGGGTACACATCTCAGTCATTGCTTATGTTGGGCACCTGAGTTGAACCCAACAAATATATATGGCAAAAAAAGGGCAGCAGATTTTAAAAAAAAGAAAAGGGCAGCAGACTTGAACAATCAACAAACATAAAGAATCAGTAATCATATTGTCAGAAGAGTAACATACCTTGTCATGAACTGCATCATGCAAATTATGTTTCTCAATGAACTCAAATACATCCGGCTTCATTAACTGAAGACAAACAAGAAATTTCTAATTAATGTAAGTACATTACATGCTCCATATTTCTTTTTTTAGATAACTGACATGCTCCGTATTCTACAATAATGAAACATCAACTTTTAAGCAACTTACATCAGCATACAAAGCAAGGGCCTTCTCATATTGCATGTTGATTACATATAGTTCAGCTAATGCCTACAAATAGTAAAAAAATGTAGTCAAAGAGAACAGAGTGGAAGAAAACATCATAGAAACTGTCCATCATACCTTACCATACCTCTTTCAGTAAGTCAATCATTGAAGAAGTACTCAGCTGAGGTTCAATTGCAGAAATGACAGTCAGTGGAGAGTATATAGTTGGTGGCCATGATTTCACAGTTGATAGCAGAACATTGTGAAAAGATGGATTAGTTGCTAAAGCAACAAGTGCAACCTGCACAACATGAGGCAATGATTTGAAAAAATCTTAAATTTATCATAAAGGGACGTTGAGTAATTGAAAAACAAATCCCTATAAAGCTGTAACCCATTATAATCACCTCATAGGCACTATCACTCAGTCGTGGATTTTCTGTTGGCATATAAGGAACCAAAACAGGAAGTTGACGAAGATGAGCAAAGTGAAAAACCCATCTATCACGCAAATATGATGTTTGTAAATATAAACATAACAAATCCATATCATCATGCAATTTTAATTCCAAACCTTTCCCATGCTGAAGCTGATCCACGAAGTAATTTAGGACACAAAGATGCTGCTTCTGCATATTTCCTTTCAATAATTAAATGGTCAAGGTATCTGGATCCCACCTACATGTCATAATACAGTTAAGATGCTTACTGCTTGGTCAACATATGAATTGTGAATTGAAGCAGCCAAATTGAGATACCACGGAATTAGCCATATGAATATTGAACCAAAAAAAAATGAAAGAATCATTATTAACAGTTTAACAAGCATTCCGTTTACATGCATTTCAAAACCATGACAATATAAACACATGCAAATAAAGAGACGCAAACAAAACTTCTAATTGTAAAACTCCTCGCTCCTGAGAAATCATTCCAACCTTCACTATCTTCAGATTAAGTAAGCCAATAACTGACAAAATTAATGCAAGAAAATTCTTACAAGTGTACAAGGAAAATAACAATAATAATAATAATAAATGAACTTAAAGAAGTGAATAGTACAACTTTTCTAAGGAGTGAGTGATCAAATGACTAATTACAACTCATCCAGTATGAAAGTTCTGGACAAGTACTACAGAAATAACCTCAAACAATAAACATCATCATCTCAACGCATTATTGTTAATCATGATTTATACACGTTTACTACAGGATTATACCGACTCAAGACAGATTTGATCCTGATAAAAAACCTGCTACAGATTACTACACATAATATACTAACAGCTTAAAAATTAAACTACTGCAGAAATTATAGTATTTGTTGGCTCTTCTGCTGTGATTAGTGCTAATCAAGGATTTTGATATTTGAATGAGTTAACAAAAAAATATTTAAAAAAATTTGAACAAATTTGTGTTACTAATGAATATCAAGATTGTTGTACTAAATTTAAAGGTTTAATTGAGAAGATTAATAGAAACCTTGAAGTTTCATCAACAAGAATTACAGAAGAAAAAGATAAAAAATGAAGCGAACAATGTTTTCTTTTTTTATTTTATAATGAAGCAAAGCAAAGCGTGTCACCTCAAGCAATATTTGTAACACTTGACTAAAAATCTTTAACTCAAACTAATGTATTATTTTTTCATTCCACGTCCCGTAAAACAATATTTACTAGCCAAAAAGAAATAGGCTATTCTTTTGAATCTTTCACTTAAAGGATGATACCCTACTTTCAATTTTCAATTATTAAATATATCAAAACCCTTCATTATAATTTTCCCATCATCATTCATTTATTTCATCATTTATGTTACCAGTTGTAGGATAAGGTATAATTTTTTCATCTTTTATAACTTAATAGAAATGGTAATTGATAGAGAGCAATAAAAATAAAAGATTTATGTAGCCAACCCCACCTAGTGGGATTAAGGATTGATTTGTTGTTGTTGTTATTGTATGACTTAATAGAAAGAATAAAATAACTTTTAAATCCTTGATTGTACTTTTCTATTTATAAAATATTCATGAAAACTTTCCAGGGCACCAAAGTCAAAATATCGCATTATATTCCCAGCAACCCTTTACACCAGTCAACTATCTAAATAAATTTTCTTGTCACATTCCCTCCAAACTACTATATAAACCCTCCTCTCCATCGATTTAAACTCACCCCAAAATATTATTTTTTTCTTAATTAGTGAAGACGAGTAAGTAAGAGAGGAGGATTGAATACTATAAGATAGTATCGAAGCCAAAACTCTTTTCGGGCAAGTAGTTATACTTTTCTGCCAAGTTTACTTAGAATCCTGATGTCTTCTACATATGTTATTTATATATGTGTTAATCACAATTATATTTACAAGTAAAATTTTTATATAATTTTCTAACAAATTTTCTAACTTTAGCATGTTTAAAATAGGATAGTTGTAAAAATATAATTATCACCATTAAAAGTGCATTACTTAAATATACTAGATTTTTTTTTTCGGAACTAATATACTAGATATTTCAATAAGTCATAAATTTTACTAAATAAGATAGATTATAATAAGAGATGATGAATCATATTAAATACAATAAGTATTAAAATATTATAGTGAAATGTTATTTGACTGACCTACTAAATTAATTATATTGTCAGCTAATCCTTACCTTTAAATTAATAAATTGATCAGCTACAATCTAGTACTTATTTCTCTCTATAACTACAATATATCTCATGATTTTATGTAAGTTATATGTATGCACAAAAATATAAATCTCACTATGAAGTAATGACCATGTGAATAAATGATAATGTTATATTAATAAAAATAAAATAATAAATATTTATATTCATATATGTATTTTGTGTCGAGTTTATATTAAATACTAATAATAGAATTGTAACTATTTAAATCACTACATAAATATACTAATTCTTATACCAAACCAACAATTTATATAAATCTTCTTTAATTTATAATGAATGTTAAGGCACCATGGCTTTTAATACTATGGATATTCAACTATTAATTTCATAACAATTTCAATTTGGAATCCTACGGTGTTCTTCTAGCCCAGTAGAAAAGAAGTTTGCCTGAAAACCAAGAGGTCTCTAGTTCGAATCACACTATCACTACAATTTCCAACTGGCGTGGAAGAATTTATGGTGTTAAGGGGTGAAATAAAAAAAAAAACTGGTATCCCTACTATTCATACCCACCTAGTATAATTAAAATATGAATGATATAATTCGCATAAGTCTATACATCCGATATGTGATCTAAAGTTTTTTGGCAAGATAAATGAAGAATTACGTTTTGGTACTCATCTTCAATACAACCCATTTATAGATACTATAAAAGTAATTTTTCATAAAATATCTTTACACAAAATAAAATAAAATAAATTGTTAATCATATTAGAGCAATTATTTGAATAGAACCTACCTTGTTAAGATAAATATCTATGGGTGTGTTTGTTTGTAAGGTTAAATTTAAGAAGGTTAAAATTAAATTTGGATAGAGATATTTTTTTATTGAAAGTTGTGAATAATGTGAAATAAAGTTAGTTATTATGTTGGGATATGTGAGGGATGTGATATAAGTTAGTTATTATGTTAGTAATATGTGTAGGATGTGAAATAAATTTAATTTTTAATATTAAATTTTATGTGTGATGTGATATGCCTGGTTAAAATTAAACTAGGTTAATTTTAAACTCCTAGACAAACGGGGCCTATATGATAAATTTGTAATTGCATAGTGTACAATATCCTTTTAGCCTCCTCCATATAAGTGTCATTTGATTCCTTGAACAGTATTTGAAATATCAATTTTGAGCCGCTTTTTGTGGCCCTTGTAGCGATTTGTCATATTCTATGAAGAAATCCTAGTTTTTATGGAAGCTAAGGCTTTGGATGCTTAAGCATCATATAGAGGTTTGCCTAATGTCGATTGTGTGACTTTATTCTATTTCGTTTGGTTGTAATCTATGTTGAAATACCGATCTCGACTCTTAGCATTATTCTACTCGAAAAATGAATTTGATATTTTGAGTCTGTGCATTATATATATATCTTCTTAGTGTAGATTAACCTATTTATATTACAATAGATCTACCAGAGATCCTTTCTTTAAACTCCTATGAATACTATTGATATATATATATACTTTCTTACATCTATAATCTAGAGTAACCATTTACTAGCTGTCTTTAACTAATCCTTTTTATCTAACGATCTTAGATTTTAAAGAGAAGAATCCAGAGTAAGATGAGACTGTTTAAGACTCGGTGGCATGCCTTGGCATTTTTCTATGTCAACTTTATGCTTACTTATTTCTCAAATGATGAATTATCTAACTTGTAAGTTGTAATAAGGTCCTTCCTAAGAGATTTGAAAACTTAGTCGCTTGTAATCCCATTTAGTTATTTATATTTCTGCTTCTATTATGTTCTAGCTCTGAATATTTTGAACACCTCACGAAGCAATCAAAATTTTCTCAAATATAAAGAAAGAATTCGAACTGGGGTGTGATAATATTGGTCGAAGAAAAAGAGTAATCAAGAAGAACAAGTCAATAAAGTTATAAAGGCTGTCAATTATTAATTTTGAGTTTCTTTTTGGGTAGAACTATTTGTAGGACCAATGTTAATACATTAGAGTAAAGCTGGAGATCAACTTGAGCACTACAATGAAAGAGTTAATAGATTCAAGTCCAAACCATGTTGAAGACCAAAATCAAGTTTATAATATTTTATTTAAATCCAAATCATTTTGAGTTTATATTACTTCAATGTTCACCCAAGTTTATAACATCTACGTATGCATGTATCAAATTTAATATTTAACATGCTTTATTTAAGTTCCTTCCTGATGCATTTAGTGATGCATGTTATGTATTAATCTTATTTTTAAATATTTTTACACAATTAAGGGGAAGAAGTTACTAGATTTTTATTTTATGGTTCCTAGTGTGTAAAATAATCATAGTAATACTATTTAGTATGCATGAACTCGATATATGCATGACATATCATCTTTTGCTATCCATGTTTATATACTTTATTTATGAAAAAGATTCACTATTATTATTTTCATGAATATTTATTCTTGCCTAAATTTAACAATTGTTTTAGCTAAGTGGGAGAGAATCACATTAAAGAGGAAAATATTTTTAAGAGAGAGAATTCATAAACTATAAAATTATTGTTAACCCACTTTTTTATATTTATAAACTACAACATTATTTGATTTAAAAGTTAGTTTGCTTGCTTAGAGTGTCATCATTTGATAGGAGCTATAAAATATTTTTTTGAGGGGAGCTATAAACTATAAGCTATTCTTTTTTATTTCATTCTATTCTAGAATAAGGCTAGGAACTTAGAATATATGCATTCTAATAGGCAAGTTAATAAACTTAGTGGATACTATAATACAAAAGAGAATTATATTGTGTCAACAAGAAACAAAATTGGTGGAGAAAAAATCAAAGAAATTAATAGCTTACGCTTTAAGTTTTGGTATTATGATAGGAATCGAATAAGAAAAGTTGTGAATATAATTCTAGACAAGAATATAAAGGATCATATAGTAAAAGTCAAAAAAAAAATGGAGATAAAATTATAACTTTAAACATTATAATTAATAGAATAATTATTAATATTGTAAGTGTTTATGCCCCCAAGAAAAGTTTTGGAATGATTTAGAAGAATTGGTACAAAAGATACCTCATGAAAAAAAAAATGGATTGAAGGAGATATAAACGGACACGTTGGACATGTTGCTGAAGAATTTAATATCAGCCATAGAGGGTATGACTTTAAAGAGACTAATAAGGGTAAAATTATTTTAGAACTTTTTCAAGCTTATAATTTTATAATTGCTAATATTTTATTTAAAAAAAAGATAAGTGTGACGACCAAAGAATAATGGTTTGGAGTTTTAAAATTGAAATTATTTTGGACTCAAAAATAATATTTTTTAGACCTATTTATAAGAGAATGAAAACAGAGGGACTAAAGTGCAATTTCCCGGGATAAGCTCTGCAGCTTCGCGCTGCCGTTTTCTGCGTGTCGCCAGCGCTTGGAGAGAGAAAAGCTTCTTTCTCTCTCTCCCTTTTTGTTTTGCCCGTGTCGCGTCGGTACCTGCGCCTGCGCCCGCTCCCCTCTGTTCGCCCGTTTCGCCGAACCCAGCGCCAGCAGCATCCGCAACCAGCAGCAGGGAAGAAGAAGAAGAAGAAAAAGAAGAAGAAGAAGAAGAAGAAGAAGAGGAAGAAGGGAAGGAGAAAAAGGAATCAAAGCAGGGTTTTTCTCGTCCAATTTCTTTGTATTTCTCCGGCTTATATTGAGCTATCAAAATGACGTATAAGAGGTAGGCAAGAGTTCTAAGTTGTTTATTAAATTAAATTTGTCGGTTAATTAATTAATTTGATATATGTGATTTTATGTATTATGTTGAAGTACAAATGATATGTATTGTTAAATGCTTGTTTTATGGTGAATCCACGTTGCAAGAATTATTATAACTGTTCAGAATGTTTCATATTTTTGCATGATTCTGATTAAGCTATATGTGGAATGGAATATTGATTTCTATGTAAAATAAATGTATAAAAATATTAAGAGCAAAATGATATATTTAATTGAGTTGTTTATCAAGTCAAAAGGCAGAATATGATCTGTGGACTTGGAACAACTAGATGTGATTATAAGATGTTTTAAAGACCGACAATGTATTAAAAAGGGTTTCTTGACGTGTTTATGTCCCTGCCTATGCTCGAGCCATGTCAATGCCAGATGTGATTGGTAACCTGCCAAAATGTTGGGGATGGTTGCCAAGATGTGTAACAACCGATGATTGTATGTTATGTGGCACTCCTCTAGATGTTTTAGGAGTTAGCAAGGATCCTATGTATATGTGATGATGAAAAAGAGGCAGTTGTGACATAAACCAAAAAACCGGGGCCCGAAAGATAAAAGTATAAAGAATAAAAAGGATTTACAGCGTATTATTGATATTGCATGTTAATGTGGTATCAACATTTATATTATGACTGTCAAATTGTCTTGATTATTTGTTATTCATGCTGATAAAAAAGTATAATGTATGTTTGCTTGTAATAGTTTTTACTTAACAAGTTAGTGCTTATTGCCTACTCAGTTCTAGGGTCGATGGACTGATGCCTTTATTGGCAGGTACTGGTGAAGAAAGAGACACACGAGGGGCCTACGAGCACTAATCAGGGGGAATTTGTATTTCAGTTCAATCCTTTTCTTACTGTATAAGCTAGATGTAAATTATAGTTTGTGCATAAATAAATATGTATTAAACATGATGTTTATAATATCAATTTGTTATTTTATTATATTGCTTTCGCTGCTGTATGAGATGAACGTTTCTGTTTTGTTAGCAGTTTTTATGTATAATCTTCCCTATGATTTAAGAGAGTTTCATGATGTCCCCAAAAGGGGACGTCACGTGTGGTGACTCGAAAGAGGGACGTCACAATAAGCATATTATCACTCACAAAAATGAATTTTTTAAACTATAGATTGATTATTTTCTTATAAGAAAACGAGATTACTTAAAGTGTAAAAAATATAAGATCATTGCAAGTGAATATTTGACTACTCAACATTAGTTAATCATCTCAAATATCAAAATAAAAAATTGGATAAAGAATAGTAAGCTGAAACAATATCCTCAAACTCGATAGTTGAATCTAGAGAATGAGAATCGAAATATCTTAAAAATAAAAGTTATAAAACTTTGGTAGTGGGAAATCGATGGAAAAACTAATCTTATGTGACGAACAATTAGTAACTACATTCGCAAAATGGTGAAGTATGTGCTAGGAGAATCTAAAGAATTGACTTCTAATAATATACTTAGTGGTGAAAATAAGATGAATAAAAAAAATTAAAAAGAATATCTGCTAATAAAATTAATATAAACGTAAGAACAAAGAGAATTAAGAGAAATACAAAGTAGCCTGTATTGCAACAAATATAGTATCTGAAAATTTATATAAGAAATTGGATAGTAAAGAAAGAGAAAAATACATATACAGACTTACTAAAATAAAAGATAGGAAAACTGAAGATATGACTCAAGTAAAATACATTAAGAATAAAAATCACAAAATATTTTTCAAGGAAGATATTCAACATTGATAGATGGATTATTTTCAAAACTTCTCAAAGATGATTGTAATAATACAATTGGTCTTATTTTATTTAACATCTAAAAAAAATACAAAAATATTGTTACATTCAACGTATTAGTAAAACAAAAATTTGAGAGGCTTTAAAGAAAATGAAGTGTAAAAAAACAATTGAACCAGATAATATCCCAATAACTATTTGAAAATGTATGGAAGGTAAAGAGTCTTGACGAACTAAATTATTTAATATGATTTTGAAGACTAAATAAATACAAAATGAGTGACAAAAAAATATATTGATATTCATTTATAAGAATAGAGGCAATATACAATATTATGCCAATTATAAAAATATTAAATTAATAACTCATACTTTAAAATTTCGGAAAAAAGGATCAAACAAAAATTACATTGTGATATTATCGCATCACAGAACCAATTTGGCAATTATAAAAGCTATTTATTTGTCGAAAAATTTAATGAAAAAATTCAGGTAGAGAAAAGAAAAATCGGCATTTAATTTTCATCAATCTAAATAAAGCTTATGATAAAATCCTAGAAGAAGTACTTTGGAGAGTTTAAAAAAAAAAGTTCACACTGCACTGCCTATATTTAAATTATCAAAGACATGTAAAAAGAGATCATTACTTGTGTTTGAACACAAAGAGATTTGACTAAAAATTTTTCAACTACAATTGGACAACATCAAAACTCAATTTTAAGTTCATACCTTTTTGCATTTGTTACAGAAGCCTTGACTATATATATCCAAGAAACAGTACTTTGGTATATACTTTTCGCAGATAATATTCTCTTTGCTAATAAGATTAGAGATGGGTTAATATGAAACTCGAGTTATGAAAAAATACCTTAGAGTCTAAAAGTTTGTCTTGACAAATTAAAAATCAAATATATGGAGTGTAAATTTAATCAAAATAGAAATACTTATATTAGTGAGATGGCAATGGATAAAATAGATGATGTTATCAATAGAATTCATACAAGATGAGCGAAATGAAAAAATATTTCTGGTATCTAGTGTGATAAAAAAATTTACTTAAAGGTAAATTTTATAGAATAGTTATAAGACCAACAATATTATATGGTGCTAAATGTTGATTTATAAAGTAAAAATATATAAGAAAAATAAGTATTGCAGGAATGAGGATACTAAGTTGGTGAGTATATATAAGAGAATAGGATGAGAAGTAAATATATTCACAAGAAGGGTGGAATAGCCTCAAGTAAGGATAAGCTCAAGAAGCTCTGGGACTTCAATGCTAATTTTTAAAAATTTTAAATCCATTTGATACTGCCCTTACCCTTAACCTCAAGGACCTTAGTTGCTTGGTTGACAAGCTAACAGAGTCAGGAAAGTTCCTGCAATTTGACTTTCTAGTACACCATAGGGCTTTTGATTTACTAAGTTGATCGACCTAGTCTTCTATAGCTAACCATTGGAACTCAAGTTGGAAGTAATACAAATCTTGATTGACCAACTGTTTTCAAGCAGCTTTCAAGATGCCACTCTATTTAACATATGATGTGTTGTTAATTAATTCAAACTCAATTTTTGAAGCAATTATAAATAGGTTGTATGCTCTAAAACCAACGAACTATTGGAAAATTATCTTAAAACTATTCTAAGTCTCTGTTTGGTAATAGAAAAAAAATGATTTGGTTGAATTTTTTAGTTATTTTTGAAAAACGTGTATGCTATGAAATAAAATCAATTAATGATATTACGAATTGTGCAAAGTTAATTGATTTATTGAGAATTGTGTTAGATGTAAAATAAAGTGATTGTTTAATGTTGAAATTTGTGTAAGATGAGAAATAAAATAATTTTTAAAAAAAATTAAAATAAATTTAAGATTTTAACCATAATTAACCATAAGTTTTAGCACGTTGCCAAACAGGACCTAAGAATGCAAAGTAACGTTTGGTTGTAACATTATTTTATCTTCTCTATTCCTAATAGAATCTTGTAATTCTTCACTTAGAAAGTAGAGACAACTCCAAGTGGGCGACTTAGAATGTATGTGTGAATCTTCGAGTGAAGAAGGATTATAGGATGTGAACCTAAAGGAGAAAGAGTACGTGGCTTGATATAAAGGGTTTTCTAATTACCCTAGTGGAAAGAATGTTTGAAATTAGTGAAAACTTTCGAAGGTCTCCTAATAAGATAGTGAGGTGAACGTAGGCACAAAGGGTGTAGAACCACATTATATTGTGTCCTTCTATGATGTGTGATTATTACTTTTTGCTACTTGCACTCATAATATTCAATTTACTTTCATTGTTATTATTAATCATTTTTCAAGTTTAACTTATGCATTGTTATACATAGATTGAAAAGCATCACCCTCTCCCCCTACCTCTACCCACCGTCCCAGTGCGCTTAGTTCCTACAATGTTGTCAACCAAGGCATTTCCAAACTTAAGTTAGCTTGTATCATTGACAGGTAAATACTTTTTTTTTCATCTACAGATGAATTATATGCAAGCCGGCTTACATCTAATCTCCAAAACTAATCTCTCTAAAAGTAAGTTCAATCCAAACAAACAAAGCTGAAGAAAAATGAAAAAATAATTGCTCAAAATTCATGAAAATAAGGGGATAGAAGCCCATTCAACTTTACATAGTTTTACCTTTCAAAAAAAATTTACACAGTTTCTGGTAAACCAGATCAACAGTTCATCAAAATATAGTTGTTAAGAAAACCAATGATAAATAACAAAAGCCCAAGAAAGAAGGATATTTACCAAATTTAATGAGGTCAACACGGCAAATGCAAGCCACTAACAAAAGAAATAAGTAATAAAAAATATGAAGTTGACATCAGAAGCTTCGTCAGCTCATTACAATGTAAGAACCTTTCTGCATAAAAAGTCACTGTAGCCTCCCAAGTGAGTTGGCAGAATGTCGATCTCTCACAATTTTATTGAAGAAATAATCATGATTATGACATAAGGTGTGATAATGGCAATAGTCAAAACCAGTACAAAAATGCAAGTACAAAGTTTCCAAAATTAACCGTCCTGAACCTTGTGCAGCATCTTATGGAATCAACCAGACAGTTGCCGTATCCTGAGTAAGAGTAATATTCATGTCCAAACCATCCTAAGCAAGAGCAATTTCTAGAGATAAGCTCACTAAGTCAATATGTTCTCAGCCAAGTAATTTAATCAAGGATTTGGTAATAGGAACATCAAAAATTAAGATGGACAAACTTTATTTCATAAATATAAACAAAAGCGAAGCAACAAAAGAAAATTAACAATTTATTCATCCATGTTCAATTCGAATCTTGATGCCAATTATCAAAAAAGGAAACAGGAAAAAGAAACATAAAGATTTACCTCATCAAGAAGCTCAGTCCGCCCTTGTTCTGCTTCAACTGCAGCTAAAGCCTTTTCATGAAATCCATGTTGAAGAAGCCAAGAGATATGATCTTCAGCATCTCTGGCAATAAAAACTGCGTAGGTTAATGAAAGCTACATTGCCTCATGCATAAAGATGTTCAAAGTCATGCATTGCAGGTAAACTCAGAAATTTAGTCTGATTAAAAATGGGTATTATAAAGATGTTCAAAGTCCCATGCCCGTTATGATCCTCAGCAAAAGTAAACAGCACTAACTGATTTTGGCGAATGAACCTTCATCATAAGACATAATTAGTAATATGTAACTTATCCAATCCTTGCAAGATAATTTTATGTATTATGGCAATTTCATTCATATAGGCACTATAACACATCAATAGAAGCTCTCGAATCATAACTTCCCTTCTTTACTATATGACCCCTGCGACTTCAACCAATAAAAGTGGTAATACAATAATTTTCAATCACCAACATTTCACCGGTATATTTTTCAATAACATTTCACCGGTATATTTTTCAATAACATTTCACCGGTATGTTTATAATCCGTATAATAAGGTGACATAAAACTTCAATGAAAGAAAATCATTTTCTTTGCAAATTAAACTGAAGAGCATTGAACATTTTCTTTTTTCTTTTGGAAAACAAAGCAAAAAAAAGAATTTTTTTTATTTTGTACAAGATTATGTCGGCTTAGATCGTAGGCCGATTGAAGCTCCAGTTAGAAAAATTTAGTTACTGGATTTTGCCCATGTACAAAGAGGAAGAGGGAGACCAAAGAAGACATGGCAAGAAACTATAAGGAGTGATCTTAGTTACTTAGACTTAGATAAGAATTTGGTAACTGATAGGACGCAATGGAAACAAAGGATTCATGTAGCCGACCCCACATAGTGGGATTATAACTTGGTGGTTGTTGTTGTTGTTGTGTTGTTGTTGTACAAGATTATTTAAATAAAAAAATAAATTTTGCTATAATGTTCATGGTTTTAAAAATCCTTAATAGCTTACATAAAAATAAAATCCTTGACAGCAAAAAAAGAAAAAAAGAGAGGATAACAATTAAGAAAGAAAGCTGCTTGCCTGTAGTGACTAACCTGGGCCTTGCAATAACAACATCCTTAGGAGAAACAACATAATATAATGGTTCATCACCAGCAGCCCATTGACCACCTGCATAGCTGCTTCCTGCAAGTAAATATATACAACAGATAGCTAGTCACAGCCAAACCCATTAGAACAACAGCAGCAGTCAAACTCTTAAAAGAATATAATATTAACTCTGAGCCATAATCTACAAGCTCAAGTATTTAGGCTTTCTAGTAAATAAAGATTAACATGATATCAATGCAAGAGGTCTCGAGTTTGAACTCTAGTGTTCTAGTATTCTCAAACTATTTACAGCAAAAATACGATTTAAAATGAAGACCTTACATACTTAACATGGAAAATCCAATCTACAAAAACAAGGGGCATGTGCGTGATAGACATGTATGAACATTAAATTACTCTTGGGTCAAGCCAAAAAACTTGAAGCAAAAGCAATTTACATAGTGAGGGAATAAAACATTGTAGGAAACCTGCAAAAATACGATTTAAAATGAAGAGCTTACATACTAAACATGGAAAATCCAATCTACAAAGACAAAAGGGGAATGTGCATGATAGACATGCAAGAACATTAAATTACTCTTGGGTCAAGCCAAAAAACTTGAAGCAAAAGCAATTTACATAGTGAGTGAATAAAAAATTGTAGGAAACCTGTGAATGGAGAATGCGCTAGTGCATAATCCTTTGCTTTGTAATGCTCATAACCATGCACTGGGAGAGCATCAGTTGTAAGTTCTTCATTTTTCCAGGTGACAATTCGCACTTCTGGCCTCTGTGCAGTTCCCTGATTAGATATTTGCTCAGCATAAGAAAAAACCAACGAATTATTTCATGAACACTCGACTTAAAGGATAGTATAGAAGATAAGGAGACTTAATAAATAAGTCATAATTTTATTGGAGATGAAAACAATTATCATTCAATAAAGATGACAAATATTTAGTGAATGGAAGTGAATCGTTAAATATTTTGATTCCAATATCCAATAAATAATGAGATAAATTGAAAATTCATTACCAAAGAAGAGAGAAAAATATGAAAATAGAGAAATTACTCTTTTGTATCACAGTGTAACTTGAATATATAACGGAATTCTTTACAGAAAAAATGTAACAAAGAAGCTTCACACTATAGGTCTAAGGGACTAACCTAAGAACAAATAATAAACAAAATCACTAGAAGTAGGAATCAGTGCTGGAAATGAGCATGTATTTGTGATTCTTGGATTGAAAATATGACTTCAAAAAAAGAGGGTAAGTTCCTTAAAGGAATCTACAGCAAAGAGTAGGAATTGCATATTTAACTTAAGAAATGTCAAGTTTGAATCCACCTGAAAACATGATCCAGACCCTGCCAAAAATTGTGGCTGCTTCAGGATTCAAACTTGGTGGACCACCCGGAAGAAATGATATGTAAGGAACGAGAATTGTTGTTAGAATCTTTGGCACTATTAACTCTCCTAAAAGCTTAAGCTAAATAGAAAGGCGCAACCAATTCACTTATTATATTATGCACCCATCCACGAGTTGAATCCAACCTCTTTTTGACAGTGGTACACCCACCCAGAGTTATGCTACTAACATTGCATACACATCAATCATCATAGTATAGGTAAGGGTGTAGAAATCAGATTGGATTTTTTCACTCTGAATTTATCCAACATCTTTAGAATGTATCCCTTTAGAGAGAGACATAGTTTTCCCTCTTCTCAATTTCGATAAATTTTCATGCCTAAAATCTTCTTTGTGGTACCAAGATCTTTGACTTCCAAGCACCCAGAAGACATTCAAATCTTTTGACTTCTTAGACAAACTTAGAGATGATGAGCATGTCATCTACATAAAGAAGTAAATAGATATGCAAACAATCTAGTAACTTCTTGAAATAAACACAATTATTAAAAATTGATCTCAAAAAAATATAATTAAGTATATAAGAGTTGACCTCTTTTATCATTGATGAGGAGATTAGCTATATAAAGACTTCTTCAACCGATTGGTTCTCCATGCTTTTGACCACAAACCCCTTTCGTAGTTGCATTTAAATCTCCTTCTCTACTAACATGTAAAAAACTATTCTAACATCAAGTTGCTCCAATTACATATCAAATTCGGCCACCAGCCCAAGGAAAGTGCACAATGACATGTGTTTGACAACCGGAGAAAACGCATCAATGAATTCGATACTTGGAATTTGACTACATCCCTTTGCATCAACCTATTCTTTAAATAAGCTAGTTCAACTTCATGTATTCCTATCTTCTTGAATACTCATTTGCATTGAACCACCTCCTTGCTTCTGGGAAACTCCAAAAGTTCTCTGGTTTGATTTCTTCAAAGAGACTCCATCTCCTCTGCTTTAGCAATCAACCATCTTGAAGAGTCTGGGCACGGAACTAATTCCTCAAACATTCCAAGCTCGTCAAGAACATCTACCCCATATGCCAAAGAAAATGCATAACCAACAACTTCATAATCTTTATATCTGTGGTTGTCGAACACTACTTCTTTCTTTGAATCTATCAATAGAATAAGGTTGTCTTACTGAAGGGAAGTGTTGCAAGAAATCTTTATTTTACTCCACAATGTAAAGATTTGTTGGACCTATAATTCATAGTGGAAACAACAAAAATAAAACTTCATATTACATTAACAGAAAACACTTGTCATATGTACAATGAAGTACCAAACATACAAGTTTATGTATATATATAGATCATAATCTCTAATCTTTATATATTACAACCTAACTTTACATAAAAATCACACAGTAAACAAAACATATAAAAGTTGGCACTTTCACTGCTCATCCTTCCCTTGTGTGTCTATTTTTTAGCATTGGAAGGATTAGAACTTTCAACAACAAACTTTGCTCATTAAAAATAACATCTCATTTCAAAATATTTTTAGACTCATCAAGGCTCCATAGAATAAAACTTCAACTCTGTATGTTCAACTATATCTAAGAAAATTACATACTTCAACCTTGGATATAACTTCCCCTCCTTTGTATAAGCATATATAAAATAGCTAAAAGTCTTCACCTCAGAGTACTAAGAAGGATTACGAGACCAAACCTTGAATGGAACTTTTAATATTAATGCTAAGAAAGGACAATGACTGATCAAATAACAGATAGTAGATTCAATCACCACCCAAAAAATTTGATAACTCCGTAATGAAGAGTAGATCTTTCGAGAATAGTCCTATTATATGACTATGCAATCTTATTCTGTTATAGCATTTTGACACACATATGATGCTGAACAATTCCTTTCTCCTAGCAATATTTACTAATCTCTTAAGAACAAAATTCCAAATTATAGTCAGTAAAAAGCTTTAAAATGATCTAGCAACTTGTTTTTTGACAAGAGCTTTGCATGCTTAATGGTCTTGAAACACCTAATTTCCGCTATAGAAAAAAGGCCCATACCTTCCTTGAACAATCATCAATAAAGGATAACATATCTCTAGCTCCTCTTTTGGACAGAACGTTAGATGGCCCCTTTGTTGAAGGAAACCCTTCTTTGTTTACCCAGTACAAACTTCTCATAAGTATAACTTTTCAGTGTGCTGGCCACATAGCAGTCCACAATTGCTTAACTCAGTCAAAGCCTCTTTCACTTGTGCAACTCAATCAAAACTACTAGACCTTAGTCACATCTTCGAAAAATTAAGTATTGACTGTCGATTCCCCTATTTCAGTAAACCCCTTCAAAGTGTACAATTAACCATCATTTCAAAGATGATTCATTAAAACCACCACACCTTAGGAAATCTTTAAAAAATCCACCTTCACTAGTGTATCGAAAGCATCTCGTGTCCAGAGTACACAAGGAAATATAATTTCTCTTAAGCTAATGACCATCTCCTACCTCTATTCAGGTTCGCAGGATGTCAATCATCTTGATCTCAACACTTTCAATTCCTACGACTTTGCACGAACCATCATTACCCATCAAGACAACTCTAGAAGAGACTGACACAAGTAGACAACCTCTCGCTAGTCAACGTCATGTGAAGAAACAAGCTGAATCAAAAATCCCTTCAAAATTACACATCTCACCCTCTTCTATTATACAAAGAAGGCTGTTGTCACTATTTTCTTGAATAGAAACACTAGTTTGACCTGAACTTTGCCTTTTCTAAGACCATTTTTTGAATTTTCGTTGTTCAAGTTGTTGAAATTTGAGACAGCAGGACTGCCAACAGTAAGAACAGATTTTGGTGCTTAGATGATTGTGAGCTTTCACTTTGGTTTACTTATTTAGAGCTTTTTTTGTCTTCCTTCCTCAAACTGTTAAGCCATCATGTAGAGGCTATTTAGTTGAAAAACCCACTTCTACGTCCAAAAGAGATTTCAACAACAGTGCTTGTGACACATCTTCCATGGTGATGAATTCCTTCCACACAACATGGATTAAATACATCACTATACTCTTAAACTGATCTAAGTGAGCCTTAAGCCGATAAGAGTATGGTCACTACTTGAGAAAAAGCTTATTTGTCAAGCTTTTCGTCATGCACAATGACTCCAGTCTGAGCCACAAAGTCGCTGTTGTCATTTCCTTTAGCCAGTCTTGAAGGATTTTGTTGGACAACTATAGCTAAATGCGATAACACTTTCTATAAAATACAGATTCTACATAACTAACTATTGCTCTTAAAATATAATAGAGAGCTTTAACATTTTCAAAAAAAAAAAGATTTCTGTATCTCTAACTACTGGTCTAAAATATAATAGAGACACTCCTAATTAAGTATGAAACTTAGGTTGTGCTAGAAAAATAACTTTCATAAATAAATGATTCAAATTACCCAAAACTGTATCATAATGCAATAACTAGGAAGTGATGCTACTTTTAAGCAAGCACAAGATACACTAAAAGGTGACTTTCTAAATTTTTTTGAAAAAAAAAAATCAAAAAAATCAAAAAAATCACCTTTGGTGTATCTAGCGCTCTAAAAGGTTGTTTTTGATTACTCAAAATGACACAACATGGTGGGACGGAGGTGCTTAAGTAATTCAGGTACAGATAACGCTTTTCATTTTTTTATCTTTCTGCTTTGGATGGTGAGGGATCCCGGTGATTCAATGTTGCCCCAATCCCAAACTAGTTGGCGTCAGCTACAAAGATTTCATTTCCATATAGCACCATGAAGAAACGCTCTCCGTTCCTGCAAGTGATTCAAGATCCAGTTAAATGACAATATTCCAGGTCATTTATGGCCTTCCATTTCCTCTCTTCAATTTCATGATGTGAAATCCCTCATATTTATTTACATAGAGCCTCTATTGGTCAAGAACCACCTTAAATGTTTCACCTTCATCTCACCTTAATAGGTGTACACCTACACTCTCTTATACAATTATTATATTGTAGTCACTTCAATAACCACTATCCATATCAACAAAGCATCTCATATACACTAATCTTAAGGATATTTTGCTCAACTTTTACTTCCATATAGCATAGCTGGTCACATAGAAGCTTTACAAAACTTTTTCTTGAGCTTGCTAATTACCTTCCTTTGACATACAACACATATCACACTCATCTATTAATTATTTTACATTGAATATATGATTAATATCCTCCCATATACTCCCATTATGATGAATAACAAACAGGAGGCATTAGAGATTCTTGTATGATAAGAATGTTGTCTCATCCAGTCTCAAACGTTGCTATCACTTATCACTTTCTTCAAGATTACTAAACCTACAAGGCATGTATGTTTCTCTCACTTCTATGTGATTTGAATCCCAATGCTTCTAAGGTGATCCTCCAATGCTAACAATTTTTTATTTAATCCATCATACATCTCACCAATTGGAACTATATCATTTGCAAATGGTGGGACCTTATGTCCAATATACTTAGCCAATCTAACTTCAAAGGAAAAGATAACAGCTATTGTCCCATAACTCCCATCTAGTCTCCAGTTGAACCTTAGAAAAGAAAATGAATCAAAAGTAGCTTTCCATGAGAGTCTATCCAGACATGTCAACTCCAGTATCTACAATTTTTTCTTAGCTCTTACAAAATCGATGTATGAATCACTTTTCTAACAGAACTTGTCCATAACAAATGGATGACAATAACTCTCCAATATTTCCTTTCTTCACTATTTCTGAAATTCCTCTTCACCATTTGGATACTATAAACATAAATTCGTCAGTCTATTTTCATAGGTGAAACAATCAGAGCAGAAAAAGATGTGTTTAAAATTACAATAAAAGTCTAGGAAGCCACTTGCAAGAGACATACATTTCACATAATTAAACTACAAAAAGATCTTATGAACATTCTCAACCAAGAAACAGATTCTTAGTCAAAGATCCTGTTTCTAAGGAACTAAAAAAACCTAAACAGGCCTAAAAATAAAAACCAAAAGCTAAAATCTGACGATAATCAACTAAAAATAAAAGCTATACATAGCAATTCATATGCAATGAATTGTTATGGAACTGGAGCCATGTCACTTCCCATGCTCTCTGATTAACCATCAAAAACTTTGCCATGAATTGCATGCATAAAAACTTGCAACGAACTCCTCGATCTTCCATCTTATTTACTTGGTTAACTACTAATTTCATTTAACTTCACAGAATTAATATACCTTACACCTTCAATTAATCATCACTTCAAGGTTCTCCACATTTTGCACGGAAACCTCCTACTCTCTCTATCAGACGGTAATCATGTCCTCAATCTCAGTTTATATTGAACAGTTCAACTTGTCTAACAAAGATACATTTATTTTGGAAAACTACAGTTACTAAAGACCTGAAATTGCACAAGTCAGACAGCTGTGACAGAATGTTACCTGGCGTGACGGAAGTGTACTACTAAAATCCTTTCCACCATTCATCTCCTCAGGCAAATAGGCTAGTACAACTAAAGCATCACCAAAGGGAGCAATACCAGATATATAATAGCTTGTCTGAAAGGAGGCAACTATATCAACAAACTTCACACTTGATGCAGGAATACTTTTTTGTATGCCATTGGCATTCGAGGAGCTAGTCCTTATTGCAGCAATCTTTACACTTGTTCCCCAACCAATAACTAACAATGTGTCATCCTGCACTTGTTACAATAAAAATTCATAAAAATATGCAGGAGACAAAAGGCAAGAAAATAATGAATGTCAGAATGCCAGAAATGTATCATGATAATCAAAAGTGTCGGATATCACAAAATAGCACAAGGTGCTAAGTAAATATTAAAACTACAAAAGGTTTGAAAAGAAAATTGACAATTTAATGCCACATAGAAGTTACAGAACCAATATCAGATCAAACTTTGTCTATAATACTCCTCCAAGAGTACTTTGCAAAAGCCCCATTTACGGATGAATGTCAACAAGAAACCTATTGTCATATATGAAAAACTTTTCAGAAGTACGATAGTTGATCTGGGTCTTTATTCTTTACTAACCAGATAACCACCCTAGAACTACAAGCCATTCTTTGCAAATAAAAGTTTCATCCAACACAACTGTATGCCAATATATGTTGTGCCTTCTCAAACAATGATATTTACCTTAATAATCTTTGTTACTTCAAAAGGAAGTCATCTACTCATCACCAACAATACATGGGTCAAAATTTACGAATTCATTTTATGTTTATCAAAACTTTCATTCTTTTCTTCAAAAGAAAGTCCAAATAAATATAAATCATTTAACAGAGCAAAAATTCAATAAGTCTATAGCTACCAGGTGGGCTAGGATGGCTCTTAGCATTTGGTGGAACAGAGATTTTGTCTCTTTTTGGTATTGTTGAGGTCTCTTGTACTTATAAAAATGCCAACAAGGTCACAAACCTTGTGGCAAATACGGCTTTTCACTGTGATATACCCTGAGACGTGGGATTTCCCAAATGATTATTGTGCGATCCTAAATGGGGATCATAACCTTTGTGCTTCGCATTTTAATGTATTACTCATATTGTATGGCCAAATTTCAAGGGAATAAAATATGACAGGTGCAAGAGGATCCGAATTAGGGATGTTAATTAGCTCGAAGATTGAAGATCGACTGAAAGTCGAATCAGATTTTAGATTGAATTGAAGTCAGATCCAAACAAGCTGAATAATAATCCATTTTTTTGGCTCATCACATTTTTCAATTTGACCTCAAGCCAGCTTGAGATCGGATCAATTTAAAAACAATAATAGCAAAGAGTTTTTTTTTATTCTCAACAACAAAGAGTTAGTATTTATATATTCTGACATATAAAGCAGTGAAGTGCACCTATGCCATAGTGGTTTATGACTTATAAGGCGTGCCTGTCAACTAGACACCTAGGATCGATCATTGGTGGAATGGGTTTTCACATTTCTTTATTTTCTTTGAAATATAGTCCCACACTGTGAGTGGGCAATGAAGAAGTACTAAAGGAGCTTATAAAATAAATGGGAAATAACAGTATGCCAGAGATCAGCTCTTAGTGATTAATGATTTATAGTTATAATTAATAAATTTGATCTAAACTAAGTTAAATTTTATTAATATTATACATTTCATGCTAGCTCGAAATAGGCGCAAGCCAGATCAAGATCGACAGGAATCAATCCAAGCCAACTCCCAAGCCAACTCGAAGTCAAAATTTATCAAGCTTCGATTCGACTTCAAGCCCATTAAATATTTATCAATTCAATCTCGACCAATACTAGCTTGGCTCAAGATCAGATCATTAACTGCCCTAGTCCAAATCAAAAGAACTTTATCAAAATCAACCTCAACTAATCTCTCACATTTATTTATTTGTACTGCTTGTGTAAACTAGAATCTAGAATATAGGCTTGATAATCAGTGCAAGAATAAAAACCACTAAACCAACCTGCCAAAACAAATGAGGAAGAAGAAGTTCAGGGCGTGGACTTCCACGTGGCCTCTCAATAAAAGTGACTCGTGCATTGTTGACCATGTCATAAACCTTCACCCCCGCATCATTTGCCCAAGCAATAAGACAGGTTCTCCACTTAAGTGCGTGTATAGGACCTTCACCATCATGTAAGACCTGAAAAACAGAACATATTCCCTAATAAGTTCTGCCATATGCAACTAATAAAGCAGCTATTTTATGCTGACATTTGCATCACTAGAAAAACCTGTTTACTATATCCTAGCCATGTCTTTGAGTTCAAGAAAAGCTGTCCAGCCAAACCTCCAGTAACAAATCTATGAGTTGATTTCCGCGAATAATCTGGATCTAGAGCTATGCTTTTCATTGGACGATGATATTCAAATTTTGATCTTTCATCTGTGAACAGGCTGTTTATAACAACAGATCCATCATCTGAACAGCTACTAATATATTCACCTTCTGCATCAAAGCAAAGGTCATTGACTGTAGCAGTGTGAGCAGCAAATTCTTTGACCTATACAAAGAAAAGGATCAATCAGCATAACCCATCATTCATTGCACAACAAAGACAATCCTAAGTTCATGTATATGCCACAAGGTTGGTATAAACTGGGGACGGATTCTCTGGTTACCATACCATTATGTATGGCTTTCAGTATTAGTAAAACCAAGCAATGCTATAAATAAGTTCACTTAATTTTCCTACACAAGCATTGATGAAATTACTAACGACATTTGATTCAAATACCAGTTTACTAATAAAAATTCCATTTCAAAAACATCCAAGACATGGAATAACAAAAAGCTTTGTTCTATAATAAAATCAAATTTTATATAAGAATTATTAATCAATCGCTTGTAAATTTCATGACAGTTCAATTTTTCCAATAAACATACAACAACAACCAAGCCTTAATCCCACTAGGTGGGGTCGGCTACATGAATCCTTTGTTTCCATTGCGCTCTATCAGTTACCAAATTCTTATCTAAGTTTAAGTAATTAAGATCACTCCTTATAGTTTCTTGTCATGTCTTCTTTGGTCTCCCTCTTCCTCTTTGTACATGGGCAAAATCCAATAACTCAATTTTTCTAACTGGAGCTTCAATTGGCCTACGATTTAGATGTCCAAACCATCGAAGCCGACTTTCTCTAAGTTTATCCTCAATTGGTGCAACACCAACTTTCTTTCGGATATACTCATTTCTCATTCTATCCTTTCGTGTATATCCACACATCCATCTTAACATTCTCATTTCTGCAACATTTATTTTATTTGTATGTTTCTTCTTTGCAGGCCAGCATTCAGCACCATATATCATCGCTGGTCTTATTACAGTTTTATAAAATTTACCCTTGATTTTGGATGAAATTTTTCTATCGCATAACACACCAGAAGCATTTCTCCATTTTACCCAGCCTGCTTGAATCCTGCTAATAACGTCATTATCTATTTCGCCATCATTTTGTATAATTGATCCAAGGTATCTAAAGCGCTCACTCTTCTTGACAATTTGATCACCAATTGTCACATCTCCAATATAAGTATT
>JAEMOT010001909.1:677-23088 GCA_019297695.1 Apostasia ramifera | reverse complement strand
GATCCTTCAAGCTCTTATCCAGAATTATACCCACTCCATTCTTATTTTTATTCTTACCAGAGTACCAAAGTTTAAAACCTAGGCCATCAATTTCCTTAGCTTTCTCTCCAACCCATTTTGTTTCCTGCAAGCACAAAATATTAATCTTTCTATGAATCATAATATCCACCAACTCCATTAGCTTGCCCGTCAGGCTGCCTATATTCCAAGTTCCTAATCTAATCCTACTTACTTGAGTTCTACTATGATGGACTAGCTTCTTTACCCGCATCCGTCCATGATGTGGGGACCCTTGCTCATTTTTCACTACACCCGGGCGCCGATGCAGCGGCCCTTGCTCATTTTTCACTGTATTCAGGCAATACAGCGCGTCGCTTCCAGGGAACGCCCTAGCTTTAACGCAATTTTCTAAAGGATTCATGTCATGATTGATTCGACAAGTTTTACGCTGGCTGTCGACTGCCTAATGCAACCCTCCGCGTTTCTCATCCGGGACTTGGGACCCGGCAACGGCGCATTTTTTCCAATAAACATGCATGACAAAAAAATTGCTTTTGTAGAAATACTTGCAATAGTTGGTTCCCACTATATATAATAGTAATGACAATAAGTTGAGCTTGAACAAGTTTAGTTTAACTCAAACTCCACTCCAACTTCCCAAGTACAACTCCAGCTTCATTTTGAGATCAATTCAAATCGAGTGAAAAAGAATTCATTTTAGTTTCGTAAAGAAGTGCCAGCGACAAGATTATCAGAACCACCACTGGAAGCAAATTGGAGACCTACCAAGAGTCAAAGAGTAGTCAAAAGCTAACAAGATAACTCTCACAAAGATCTTCTACTTGAGCATATTGTTGACATACTGCATGCATTTCGGATTTATAAAATTACACATGTCATGTAACACAACAGTGTGACCGATTTTCTAGCACACTACGCTACATTAGATGATTTTTGTTGAGAGAGAGAGACATGTCCCTTCAATATTCTCAAAGGAAATGTCACTTGACTTTTGCATTTATCCAATTTAGCTTAATGCTATAGCATTGCCAAAGTTTAAAAAAAAAATGATTCATTTCAAGAGGAATCAACGCGAATTAGATCATTATAAGTTTGAATTGAAATGGATCAATTTCAAGTTGAATGGACTCAAAATGGTTAGATTTTGGGTAGACTCAAGACCCATTTCAGAAAGACAAAATAAGGAAAAAAGAACAATTTGATTTCTACCTGGTTTGAGCATACATCTTGCAACGCACAACTACCAATCTACTACATCAACCATTGAGTTGTAGATTATACTTATTAAAAATATATATTATTTATCTATTTATACGTATAAATATACATAAAGCAATTGTCAAATATGAAAACTAAGTAGCAGGGCAGGGTTCGAACATAGACAGGTAAGTGAAACACTTTTATATATTGCCTTCGGGTTAACTGAAACAATTTTAAAGTGACTCACATGCTAACTCAACTAGAAATCTGTTTTTTAAGTCATAATGACCAAAAGTTCAGTTGAATTTTATATACCAATTTTTCAAGAAAGAAAAGGAAGAAGAAAGAGTGCCACAAAACAACTTAGAAGGCCTGATCGCTTCACAAGACAAATTCGTCAAAATATTTAATGTTAATAATCCTGTAAAGTATGTATATATTTCTGTGTTGTTCTAATAAGCCAAAAAGATAATAAAACAACACAAAATCTAACCAACCACATTAGGTTGGAGAAAATAGGTAACACCATAATGTAAATAATTGAGTTAATTGAAGGGTTTAATAGCAACTGTCTGATCCTCGTATAGAGTACTTGTAGAGGCAGCAAATTAAGACAGCTTCTTATTTGGTTGGGGGCAAAAAAATCCTCAAACTTCTCCAAAAATAATTTCATTAATATTGTATATTTATGTCCTATCATATATTAATTTAAATATTAAAAATCAATTTTATTTCACATTCTACACAAATTTCAACCTTAAAAATTAATTTTATTTCACACATTACACATACTCCAATAAAAAAATTGATTTTATTTCACATTTAACACAATCCTTAATAATAAAATAAGTTTTTTCATATCATAGAATTAAAATATACTTTTTTTCTCTTTCTATCTAAAAAAACTTCAAACATTCCCAAAATATATTCCAACGAAACAAGGCCTTGTGTCATCTACCAATTCATAATTATGCTGCAAGTTAATATGACCTCCTTTAAGCATTGATCTATGATTTAGCTGTAATCAACAAAAGAAGAAGCCATGTCAACAAATATCTGCTCACATATTTCCATCTGACTCAATATCCTCTCCAAACTGAGGAACTCATGTGGTCAAGCTGAAAACTATTGAGGTCTATCCCAAGGTCAGCCTTAACACAGAAAGATCCGTTGGATTAGCCTATTACTGAAAATTTGTGTTCCTAACCAGTAGATTTAGCTATAGAACTAACCAAGAACTATCCAATTAATACAAATAATATACAGTCTACATAA
Source organism: Apostasia ramifera (assembly GCA_019297695.1). NCBI lineage: Eukaryota > Viridiplantae > Streptophyta > Magnoliopsida > Asparagales > Orchidaceae > Apostasia > Apostasia ramifera. Next base: position 20,592 of record JAEMOT010001909.1, on the reverse strand, counting down.
TTTCAAATGACACCTACATCCTAGAAAACTGCAACAATTGAAAGGATAACTCAAGAAATTATCAACGTTAACAGCATTCAAATATATATATAGCGAATCCATCAGTGCATATGGACACCTCACTGGGATCATACAGCGAGCAAGCTATAGATATGGACGAACACCTATAACGATATAAAACCAGTTGAGAACTTTTGACGCTAAGCAATGGATAACTTGAAGAAAAAACGGTCACAGAAAAGCAAACCATGAAGAAAGCCCTAACAGCTATAAGCTCCCTCTATCCAGATCCCCAACCAAAATCACCAAACCCTGAAGATAAAAAGGAATAAGATAAGCAGAGGAGACGACCTGATTGCCCAGGAAGTCAAGTATATGGACAGTGCCATCGTGAGTGCCTAGGGCGATCATCCGCTCCGCGATGGCAATAGAAGCCGCGGCATCGTTAGATAATAGAGACGGCAAGCTTCCTCCCATCCTCTGATACTTCAGCCTCGGCTCCTCCTCCTCCTCCTCCTCCTCTTCCTCCACCACCTCCTCGTCATCTTCCTCCTCCTCCTCTTCCTCCTCCCTCTCGTCGTCCCCGTCCACTCCGTTCTCCGAAGGGTGATCCGACACCATCCCCGCCGACCGGTGAGATCAACAGCGAAGCGAATCGATCAAATTTTCACGCCTTTTCTCCTCCTCCTCCTCCTCTCCTCCTCCGCTCCATCAATCTCTTGAATGATTTCGAGCTCCGATCTTTTTTCGATTCGAACGTTCTTCTTGTTCCTTCCTCCACGGTGAGATGCGATTGCGATCGAACCCTTCGTTTCGTATATAACCCCACTGCGTCCGGGGATCGGACTCCCCTGCCCTGGCCCGCCCCTCGACCTTCCCTTTACTTCTTTGATAGATACCGCGGCTTCTGGAACTCGAAAGCGACTGGAGATCGGACGGCTGTGATCGAGCCGGCCCGCTATGGACGGCGGATGCGACGGATTGGATGGTAAACGGGCAATGGTTTGTTTAATTAAGGCGCAATTTCATTTTGGTATTTTAGATTGAGATCATTTCTCAATAGCCCTACTGTTAAAGGCATGGATAATTTACTCATAGGTCCAGGAAGAGTCTCGCTCACAATGCAAGAGCAACACGAGGGCAACATGTAGCATATGGAAGAGTGAATAGGAAGTCGATGTTATGTTAACGCGGAGTAAAAGAAACATTAACAATTTGCTTGTCAATTGGCTTCGCTGAGCTCTATGCAAAATCATATTATTATACAAATAGTGAGATTTTTTGAAAATCTAAATTACTCATAGCTTTATATGAATTTTACAATAATATAATCACTTGCATATTTGAAGCACACTACATTCTAAACACTTTATTATATAATCTTACGCATGCATTATATTAGTCATAGAATGATATAATTTGGAATCACCTACATTTGTTATTTAAAACACATGATATATATATATATATATATGTGTGTGTATATACATGCTTATACACACATATGTATATAAAAATATTCATCTCATAATAATATTATTGTGCTAATTCATTTTTCTTTTTAATCTATATCGACTCTCTCTAAGCATGGCCTTAATAGAAAGTAAGTTTAGAGGAAATCAGCTTAAATAATTTAGATATATAAATCATAAGTTGTAGAAATTCTAATAAAGAAAGTTAAATTATTTGATTTTATTCATATAAAAAGAAAGAAAAAAAAAGATTAAAAAATATGACAAAAAATTATAATTAATGATATTATATATTTGGAGTTAAATAAAAATTTATTATTTAATAGAATGTAATAAAATAAAAGATTTATGTAGTCAACTCCACCTAGCAAGATAAAAGCTTAATTTATTATTGTTATAAGATGTTTCTAGCATATCATTGACTCATTGTATAATATTATGAAATGCTCAACATGACTTTTTTTTTTGATAGCTCAACATAAGTATCGAAGTAGGGTGTTCTATGGGAATCTGTGGGAATTCGTACAAGAATCCAGGCCTTTACATCGATTGTTCAATCTTTTTATACTAATAAAAAGGTATATTTTATATATGATATAAGATAAAGATAAAAATGATATGTATTTATGTATTTGTATGTACTTGTAAACATATTATTGCATGTGTATGCATAATTTATTTTTTTTTTTTTGCTAATTACCTATATTTTAATTCTGATTTCATATATATTGTAGTATGATTTGCTTATTGGAGCATTCATGGGATGGCATCACCCAAAAATTCATGCAGAATGACAGCATATTATAACACAAATTTTCTTAGTTGGAGCACAAATCAATGGAACAAAAAAATATATTATATTATATTTGTTATAACCTTCCCTAATATCTCTTGTCAAACAGCAGCTCAACAGCAGTCCCTTGTTGAACAGCAGCTCAAAGAGATATCACAAGATTGTACCTTCCGTACTACTGTGTCAACTCAGCATTTAAGACAGCGTGGGAGCCCACTCCCTAATTGTTCTTTGCAAGAGTTGGTGGCAGATATGACAAACTAAACCTATTATGTCTCCTCCTCTCCAAGCTATAAATAAGGGGAGATAGCTCTCTCTAAGGACCTCCTCCTTCCTCTCTCTCTCTCGGGCTGAGCTGCCCCTCTTTCTCTATCCCTCTTGTACTCATTCGGTCTCCATTTAGAGATCAAGCTTTGTAAGAGGAGATTCGATTAATGGATTCAAATCGTCTGGACGGCATCGTGGTTATTCCCCTAGACACTCAGATTTCCATGTAAAAATTATCGTCTCATTTTTTTCTGTGGTGATGCATTTTTTGTATTAACAATGTTCATAACTTATCATCTATGACTTCTTTTATTTACTTAAAAATCAATGGATCAAAAGATTCAAAATTCAAAAATTTAATCAATATTTAAATTAATTAATAATTTTATATAATTATATGCCAATAAAAAAATAAAAACAAACCGACTTATGAATAAATTAAAATAATTCATTTTATGATGCTGTTTAATTTCATTGATCTGTCAATTTAACAATTGGACCATGATCTAAGCTCATTTAACATGATTTTGATGGAGAGAGGTTCTAAACTACGATAACATTTTACTAAATAATTTATAATTGAATCGATCAACTGACTAATCGATTCATATCATAGCTAATTTATTATTATAGGATATATTCCATTATATAGTAATTTTTTATCAGTCCTTGTATTTTTGTTCCTCGAAAATAATGACATCTTACAAAATGAGATGAAGGCGAAAGAAGCCAAACGAACCACCAACTTTTAAATGACCCAATTCTCAGGGACCACAATGCAATTTACTCGCTCCAAATTTTTTATTGCAAACCCGTCCAATATAATTGGAGGGGAGCTCATAAATCGCAATTAATACCCGATAAGCACTTAAGAACATAAGCCAGCGTCGTGTCAGTTGAAATTGAATATTTTAATTTTAAATTAAAAAATTATTTAATTTTGAATTATTTTTTGAACTGAATTAAACCTAGTTATTAATTTATTTTATTTTAAGTATATATTAAATTGTTAGATATATATTAAACTATATTATTCTAAATTTATTTTATCTTTATAATAGCTTAATTCATTAACAAAACTATCATAATCTATTTTTTAGCTCAAGATAATTTTTTTGCCCAACATAAATTTCAACTATAAAAATCAACTTTATTTCACATTCAACACGAATACTAATATTATAATTAAAAGTATTTTATATTTTATATACTTTTTAATATTAAAATAAATTTTTCTCCTATTAAATGGAGAGGAGAGAGAGTGAAGAGAGGTAAAAATAGTATTTAAAAAATTTAATACTAAAAATTAGAAAGAAGACCTAATTGATATGTTATACACCACTCAAAAATTGAAGATATTAAGGCCCCGTTTGTCTCCAAGTTAAAAATTAACCTGATTTAATTTTAACCTGACATATCACATCACACATAAAATTTAATATTAAAAATTAACTTTATTTCACATCCTACACACATTACTAAAATAATAACCAATTTATATCACATCCCTCACATATCCCAACATAATAACTAACTTTATTTCACATCATTCACAACTTTCAATAAAAAAATATCTCTATTTAAGTTTAATTTTAATTTTGTTAAATTTAACTTTACAAACAAACAGACCCTAAAAGTTTAAAATTGATATCTTAAATTTAGGAACCTAAATGTAATTTACAAGGTATATACTCAGAGAATAGTGGGCTTTTAATACCATTGGCACAGTTGATCCAAATTTATATTTTAAAGCAAGGCCCAGGCCCAGTAGATAGCCCAACAAATTTAATAATATTTGAAATCAATTATTCTCATTTAGAAAATAAAATAATAATTTTTAATAAAAAAATGTCATATGGATGTTTGTGCATTCATATTTAAATGCATATATTTATGCATAAATATATAAATATATATTAATGTATATATATATATATATGTTTATTTTTTTTTCCCACATATACTTCTGTATCTAAGTGTGTCGATAGTTTGTTTATGCAAATATTTTTTTTGATATAGATTCTTAATATATATATATATAAATGTATATATATGAATACATATATATACATTTACTCGTTTAGTTAGATTATTTTGGAAAAATAAATTTATTTTTTAAATTATTTAATAAAAAAAAAATTTAATATTAAGAAGTATATAAAATGTGAAATAAAATTAATTCTAATGCTAGATATAAAATTAATTTGATTTTTACAATTAAAATTTATGTTGAATTAAAAAAATATTTTAAATTAAATGAAGTCTTATAAGTATATATATTAAAATATTTTTATGTTTTTGTATATATACTATTTTATTTATATATAGAAATGATTTATACTGCACACATATGTGTACAATATCTCTGATTAACACCCAATTAAATGGCTTTGCAATATATTATACAATCAAATTACTCCAATAATATTTTTAGTGCACATTCAAACAGATGATTTCGTATGTTGTATGATTAAATTTCATATTTTTTGTATGATACCTAGTGTCATATAAGTTTACAACTATGACTCCATTTACTTTGGAGTTAAATATTAACTTTATTTAATTTTAATTTAGTATATCACATCACGTATAAAATTTAATATTAAAAATTAAATTTTTAAAAAATTATTTATGACATATCAATGAATTTGAGTTGAATAGTAATATTTTTGCAGCTTTTCATTATATTATGTTAAATTCAAGTGAAATACATGCATTTGGAGTACGATTTATTATATAATAAATTATGTTAAATGAATGCTAGTCATTATATAAGTATTTAATTAGTTTTTATTATATTTAAAGAGAATATACATAATTTGATTTTGATCTTATCTATATGAAGATTTTTTAACATAATATTCTGATTACACAACTAATATTTACAATATTACTGTATTTCAATTCAAAATTGATATTATATAGTTTTACAGTAATGTTCATTAATTTTTGTTAAATCTATAACATCCATCGAATAAATGCTGTTTAACATCCATAGAATAGCAGTTTAATTTGCATACCTAAATTTCCCTTAAGTTTTTTTTAATAGAAAAATTTATATATATCGCCCTAAAATTAATTTTTTTATTCATTTTATCTAAAATTAAATATTTATATTTATTATCTTGTATTCTAAATATATCATTATAAGCATCACTCCCTCATAATAATAAATAGCTAAATTTCATCTTTCTTAGGGAACATTTAGTTATGTAATCTAGATATTATAATATCTAGATATTATCTTTTGATAATAATTTTATAATCTAATAAAAAATTATTTATAAATATCATTAAATCAAATAATTATTTTCTGTAGATAATATAATATAAGATAATATTTAATTAAATGCCTCATTAACAAAATGAATGGCTAGATCTTTCCTAATTTGATAGAGAGAGTAATATTTATAATTATGCATTCAAAAAATAATATGATTAATATAAATATTTAATTCTAGAGATAAAATAAGTAAAAATTTAAAATTTAAAATTAACAAATAAATCTCTATTTTAAATATCATCAAGTTCCTAAAGTTAGTGTACAATATCTAACAAATTCACAATTTTAAAAATTTGAATTTAAGTTTATTGAATATGCTAGTCTTTTTAGGCTTACAGTTTGTTAAAAAGTAAACAAATAAATTTAAATCTGTTTTTTTTTTTTTTAACTTCATGCTATCCTAATTTCTTTCCCATAGCTTCACTAGTGGAGAAATAAAAAGAAAAAGAAAGTAAATTTTAGAATTTTTAGGCTTATGAGATTGAAAGAGCATTATAAATTGATCTTATTTTTTAAAAATTTAATTTAGAGTCCTATAATTATAAAATATTATCATTTTGATCAATAAAGATATAATTGTTAATATTATATTATTATATCATAAATTTTTTTTCTTTTATTAACTTTTTAGTTTTTTAAAATATAATTTTAAAATATTAATAATCATATTTTTATAATTTTATTATTTTAAAGTAAAATAATAAAATGAGAAAAATTAATTCTAACTTTTCCTGTTTGGCGTGAGGACCAAAACTAGGACCAAAATAGTACTAGTTTTAAAAAAATAATAATAATAATAATAAATAATTTTTTTTAATTATTCTACACAAATTTTAATATAAAAAATATTATTTTTACTTCAAATACTCAATAATTTTTAATAAAAATATTAATTTTATTTCAGATCCTAGATTAAAATACTCGATTCAAATATTTTGGTCTAGTATGTGAAATAAAGTTGATATTTTTATTGAAGATTATTGAGTATATGAAGTAAAATAATATTTTTTTATCTTAAAATTTGTGTAGAATAATTAAAAAATTTTATTTATTATTATTATTATTGTTTTATAATCTCAGTAATTAAAATTAAATTTTTTAAAAAATTAGGATTGCATCCGTATTTTGACTTTGGGACCAGATGCAATTTAATTTTTTAAAATGATAGACTTATATAATACTACTGATTATAGGACTTATTATTATTATTTTATTGAAAGCTCTCTCAAGAGTGAATTGAAAAAGGAGCAATTACATAAGTATTATTAAAATTTTAATATTTTATAACTAAATTTTTAATATTACATATTATTTATAAAAGTTATATAAAAATTAAGATATTTGTTACATATATCATAATTTTATGATATGAATTAAGGATATGTTTTAATTTTTATATAATTTTTATAATTAATTTATAATTTAAAATATTTATATATTAAATATTTAAAATATCTAAATTTCAGTATTATGAATCGATCTGAATGGCGTGCAGAGCCTTATCCTAATTCATGAATTGGTGGAATCTCATACATTACATGACATGTTATTTTTGTTATAAATTACACAGATAGTTACATACATAATATTTCGTATTATTATAATTACATATTTTATATTTAGTTTTAAATATTATAATATACATTATTTAACGCATTTTAAATTTATTTATGCTTGTATAATCCTTTGATCTCTAATATTATAAAAATATTCTATTAATATTATTATAATTAAATTATAATTAGTCTAACTTGAGCAACAACAGTAACAATCGTGGTGGCTCTTGGAGACGTATAGTGGCTAGCCGCCTGTGGCATAGCCGTTGACGGTGATCGATGGCGTGGTTGCCAAAAGTGGTCAATCAAAAGCCGCGATAATGTATGGTAGTCGACAGTGACTGAATTATAGTGACGAGTTAACTTGAGTGGTGTATTATAGGGTGACATCGACATAAATAAATTTTAATAATTAGTCAATATTTATGTAAATACAATATTGTATAATAGCACAAATACAATTTTTTTTAAAAAGTACATATTAGCTACTCGCTCCATCTGATGCTCCTCCCTCAGTCGATGAAATAGATGCACAAACGTACTTTATACAGTGAGGTTGGGCTACTAATCTAATGAGATGCATTAGAGATTTTGTTTATATCGAATGTCAAATAATAAGTTGAAGTGTTGATGTAGTTTTTAACCTCTATTTATTGTTCAAGCCTTTGAATTGAAAGATATCACACTATTATATTAGTTTTAACTTAATTCCCTAATTAGATCCACCTCCTCTAGCCCTACCTGATTTATTTTATTTAAGTGCGACAATTTTTTTGAAACTCGATAAAAAATCCCTCGCATTTTACTTATGCAAAAATCAACTCTATTTTCTAGCAGCTCGAATCTGATTCAACTCGATATATATATATATTTATATAGATATTTAATTTTTTTTATAATAAATTGCTTAGGCAGTCAATGTATATGAAACTAAATTTATAATGATATATTTTAGAAATAATTACCTACATGCTACACCATTTTATTTTATTTATGCGTTACCATTTATTCTTAGTTAATTACGTTATGCACACTCAAAATATTATAAAATCTTACATACACGCACTTAAATTAAAACCCAGTCAAAATCTATTTGAAAAAAAAATTTCGTTAATAAATCATTAAAATTATATTTTTACTTTTAATAGTACATCTTTTTTTTATTCTTTGATCTCACGCTAAAGCGCTGATCTGTCCTAAAATCGATTCACGTCACGGATGTCTCCTTCCTTTGGTGACCTAAACATCAAAGTTTTAAGATTTTCACTCAAAATATATTTAAATATCTTTAAAATAATATGATGAATGGTTCAGATTTTTTGTAACCTAACTATAGTTAGGTTATTGAAAAATTATGGTTACTCATTATAATAGAAATAAGTTAAAATATGTGTATGTAAGATTTTATAATATTTTGAGTGTGCATAGCGTAATTAACTAAAAATGGATTGGTAAGGTATAAATAAAATTAAATAGTGTGGCATGTAGGTAATTATTTTTATATTTTAATATATATATATATATAATATACTGAAATAATTTATTTATTTAAAATTAAAAAATATAATTTCGAATTGAGGCGGCCCTAATTCTGCTCGAAGTAGAAGCCAAAGCGCCCGTGAGCGATCGACGGCGACAGCTGCTCACGGGCTTGGGCCGCCGCGAAGCTGCAGAAGCTCGTGGTTCATTCAATTAGAACGAAACCGATCAGGTTCCCAAGATTGGAGGAGGATTATTTTAAATTAATTCTTTTTAAATCATTTTATTTTATTAATTTGCTAAATTAAACTTTTATTTTCACAGAATTAAGTTATTCTGCTGATTTTCTTTTTAAATTTTTAAGGATTGGTTGCATTCGTATAAGTTATACGATTGTGATCATCTCTTTCTCGTGTTTGATCTCGTGTTTCGCCAGTGTCTATTCACTTGTTATTGATCCCAATTTGAGCACTCTCGTATACGTAGCGTCAGAGTCAATAAATCGACTGTGATCGGGGTTGTTAATGCATATTGTGCTTTCATAGATCCCACAGACCCTAAATATCATTACGTTAAATAATTGCTTTCTCTAAATAATATAACATAACATAACATCAAGATAACATTGAATCAAACGCTCTTTTAGAAAATTGGGCTAAAGGTTAGAATAATCATTTATATATCAAGTATTATTAATTTATTATTTGCTATTAATGTTCCCATTTTTTTAGAATTATTGGCCAGTAATGTCAGATAATTTTTAATGTGTGCTTCCAACATATATCAAATAATTCTAAGTTATATAGTTTAAAATTTGTAAGAAATTAATATCAAATCCTCACTTTCAAAGCTCTTCACACTTAAAAATTTCTACAGATGTGAGTAGTGATATTTTTATGTATAATTTCTACATATATGATCACTGATGTGCAGCTCATCGACCATTGCAGAGGATCAAGCTAAGTAGTCCTAGAATTGGGTCAGAACCCCACAAGCCGAAGAGTCAAGGCGCCTGTCGAACAACTTGAGGAAATGAAAAATTTTAAAAAATGAAGGAGAGAGAATCCAAAAGTCATCTCTCTGTATTAAATATGAGTATTTATAGAGAGGAGGAGTTGATAGGGTACGCTATTCTATTAATAAAGGATCTCCTAAGCATGAAATGTTGCCTTAATAGGGTACGTTATTCTATTGATAGGGTACGTTATTCGAATAGGTTGTTTTGAGTTATTCGATGACTTAAGGTTAGCCGAAAAATCTATATTTGGGCGCTATCGAAGATTGCATTTAGCCTGATCTCTTCCGCATGGCCTGTTGAGCCGACACGGTGATCTGATCGCACAACAACTAGAAGCTATTTCACACGGTTTTCTTTAAGCTGCAGCAAATTAAGATTGTTGACATAACTGCAAACCTTGTAGGCAATACACTGCTGTTCTTCTCCTCTGACGACAAAATCCAAGAATTTTTAGCCCATCGTTGGACTTCATCCAATATCCATTGTCCTTAAATTTCTGACCCATCTTCTACTTCCCCATCCTTGCATTAATCCAAATCTCATGCTCGACTTAAGCCGTTTTTTTTTTTATTTCATTCGTCAAAATTTATTATACTTCACTTAAAAATTATAATAATAGTGTTACTCGAATCTGAGAACCTCTGATTCTTAGAAAAGTTCCTTCCCCACTGGGCGGCTAGGAGAACGCCATTGGCCTTACGCCATTTGGATGCTCGCAAAACCTTCACACAGCAATTCGATTTCGATTAAGATTCAGGTCAATTTATTTAAATTTCAAGTTAGGTTCGAGTTGAATAATATAACTTAAGGCTTATTTGACTCAACCTTTTAATAAATTTCAACTGTAACACAAAGATGTGTATTAGAATTAACATTATTTCATATCATCATACATATTTTTTAATAGTAAAATAAATTTATAAAATAATTTTTTTTTTTGATTTAAAATTCAACCGTCAAGCTAAACGAGATTTTGAGTTAAATTAAATTATGATTTATATGATAATTCACAATCAAAATTTGTGAATAATCTTTCACTACATATTTATTTAAATTACAATAAGTTAAAATATAAGAGTTTATAAAGACCAAAACAAAAATTTTGGGGTGGGCTTGGGTTAGGTCGGATCTGCATTCTATATACAATAACAACTAAGCTTTTATCCACTAAATTGAGTTAGTTATACGAATTATTTATTTTTATTACGCTCTATCAAATAAGACTTTTTTATTTAACTATAAGTATGTAAGGTCGATAGCTTCTAATCATATTTTTTTAAGTCTTTTTTTTTTTACATGATTAAGATTTACTAATTTAATTTTTCTTACTGGTGCTTTAGTCAGCCAACTATATATATATGTTAAAATTATTTAAGCCGACTCTTTTTGAGTTTATCCTCAATTGAAGCTACTCTAAATTTCTTACGGATATGCTTATTTCACATTTCATCCTTTCGTATATATATCTACTTATCCACTTTAGCATCATTATTTCTATTATATTTATTTTATTAATATATTTTTATTTTATAGGTCAGCAATTACAGCCATATAATATTGCTGGTTTTCCTATTAAAATTTATTTTTACATCTGAATGAGATTTTTTTTGTTACACAAAATATCAGATATATTCTTCTATTTAATTTAAGGGTTAATTGCAAGTGAGTCACTCTAGTTTGAGCCTATATGCAATTAAGTCTCTCAAGTTTTAAAATTAACTAAATAGGTCCTCTAGTTTACAGTAAAATATAAATAGGTCCTTTGGCATTAATTAAACTACTTAAAGGAGGATATTATCTCTAATTAATAGATCAGTTAAGACTTTATTTTCATCTAAAATATTAATTTAGCTTTTAAATTAGTTAAATTATTTTATTAATTAAAGAAAATATTCTCTATTGAGTCTCTCTATTAATGTTAAAGGACCTATCTGCACATTATTTTAAATTAGAGAAACTGTTTGGTTAATTTAAAAATTAGAGAAATCTAAATATATATTAGAAGGACCTAGTTGCTATTAATCCTTAATTTAATTATATTTGAATTCTAATAATAATATTAGGGTTTATTTTACTGTATTTTATATGTAAATCTAAATTTAATATCCCTGCTGTGGGTCCCTCCACATGCTTACTTTTTTTTTTGTAATGAATTATGGAGGTTAAACTATTTAGATTTTTTTTTTTTATCAAAAAAAAAAAAAAAAAAATTTAAATAGTTTAACCCCCATAATTCATTACAAAAAAAAAAAAAAACTATTTAGATTTTAAATAAATGTCATGAAAATGAGTAATTTGGAACTCAAGATCTACATGGGAATTAAAATATAAAAAATCTCAATGAAATATTTGAAGAAAAACCAAAAAATAGCCTCAAAATATTCTAGAAAAATGGATCACTGCAGTTCCATGCACGCATGTTTGATTAGTTCAGTTAAAAGCCCCTCTCCTCTTCCTCCATCATCCCCACCTCCATCTGCATCCTCATCTTCATCTTCATCTTCATCTTCATTTCTATCATCCGCCAAGCCATGAGGGAGCTATGCGATCTCAAGATCCACATCAATGGGCAGCAAACCTTCTTCCTCAGTCAGGTATTCCCTACAATCGACTAAAATCCAACAAAACCCTTCAAGAAATGGTTTCTTCGCTTCCTTGAATCAGAAACTGAAGCTCTCTCTTCTCTGCTTCAGCGAGTTGTTTGCTCCTTCTCTGGGAGATTAAAGCGGATGACGAAGCAGGCGAAGAGGAAAAGCCATGGAAACGGTTCGGTCATCAGGATCAAGGACTTCCCTGGCGGCGCCGAGGGTTTTGAGCTTGTATCAAGATTCTGCTACAATAATGGCAGAATCCCCATGAACCCATCGAATATTTGTTTCCTCCATTGCGCTGCTACCTTCCTGGAGATGAACGAAGAGATAGCCCCCTGCAATCTCTTGACCCAGGCGGAGACATTCATGGATGGCCTCTTCTACTGGACTTGGGACGAAATACTCACTTCCCTCAGGACCTGCGACCCCTTCTTCTCCATCGCGGATTCCTCCGGCCTCCTCCAAAAGCTCATCTCCTCCCTTCTCGCTAGGATTTCAGCCAATTCGGACATTTTCCTGGTGACGCCATTTCCGTCCTCTCCTTCTTCTTCTTCCTCCACTGATAGTTTTGCGTTTCGAAGCTCTTCATCCATAAGGACTCCAGATATCATTAAGCCCTGTTTAAGCAGAGAATGGTGGTTTAATAATCTCACAGTTCTTCCGCCAAGAATCATTGAGAAGATGATGGGAGAACTAGGATGCTTTGGAAGAGACAATAAGAGCTTCATTCTCACTAGATTTCTTCTTCATTATCTAAAATCAGCAGCACAGAGGGGCCATGGCTCCAAGGGAGACTATGAAGTGCTTGCGGACACAGCGGTTCATGGAGTTGTATTGATGGGAAGAAATTTATTCTCCTTCAGCGGATTGTTTTGGGTTCTAAGAGTGGTCTCAAGGGCGGGAGTAAACAAAGAAAGCAAGGAGAAGCTTGAGTGGCTGATGGGTTCAATGTTGGATATGGCTTCATTGGATGATTTGCTTGTTTCAGGGAATGGTGATGGGGTTTATGACGTGAATTTGGTGATAAGATTGGTTGGGGTTTTTGTGAATTGGGTGGAGAATGATGGAGTTCCCTTGAACAAGATGAGGAAGGTTGGGAGGTTGTTGGACAAGTACTTGAAGGAGATCTCTCCTGACCAGAGTTTGAAGGTAACCAAGTTTCTGGGAGTGGCTGAGAGCTTGCCAGATTCAGCAAGGGACTGCTATGACGGAGTCTACAGGGCTTTGGACATCTATCTTGAGGTCAGCGCAAGCCACTTTTCATATCATCCTTCTCTTTAATGATTTGTATCATAAGAAATCATGAAATCATTACTCTTTTTCGCTTTTTTATACTTTAATTTTATGTTAAATGAAAAGCAAATTTCATTTTAGTTGGTAGGTTAGTATTATGAGATGGAATCTTGGAAATAGAAGAGAGAAACACCCAAAATTTTTATGGTTCAGTGAAATCTGGATATGCCCGCCGCTGCACTGAGTTTAAGGCCATACAAAAGTACATCTTACTCAATAGAATAATAAAGTTTACCCCATTTTTCGAGTCAAGTCGAGGGCATGTATTTCGTCAGGGAGTTAATCTACACACTCTTGTAACAGTTAAAGTAAATTTGAAACAGTAAACATTGAAGGTTAAAGAGGCTTTGGTGCCTTAGCCTTAGTATACACAATCCTACGGCCATATCTATAACCATGATCTTTAGGTCACAATGAGATAGTAACTGCTTTCTCTTATACATATAACCTTTTATGTTGCTTTAGATAAATGGTTCTATCTGTCCCCATAAACTTTCCAGCAGTAGGGTCCCATCATATTTGTCATGTTGGCCTCATTAATTTTCATAAAATTTTATCCTTTTCTTGTGTACTTGAAGCATATCATCATGCTGGCACATGGCCCATGGCAAATGGGAAAGGCACCCTGTGCTTCCCTTCCCCCACAAAAATCATGCCAAAAAACAAAACGATTACCTCATAATAGTCTTTTCTTGTCTTTGAGGTTCTATTATTTTCCAATCTCAGAACTTTGATTAAGCAACTTTTGTCTTTAGACTCATCTTTTCCAATCCTCATAAAGCCAAATCCTGTGAACGATGTTCCTGCCATTGATGTTTATATATTTAGCAGTTTCTGTATTAAGCAAATAGACTATTTTCTGCATTATAGTCATACACTCTTTTAAGAATGTAAATTATTTCCTAGTTTCTTCAGTTAATTACCTAAAACTTTAATATGTTATCACTGCTAGAGGTGTTGAACTAATACTATTGGTATCTTTAATGGTGTCACATAAAATATTCTAATCCTATGAACTTGCACATGGGAGTTCATGCATATAACAATACGAAGCTATTTCTAGATTAAACTTTTAGGTATTTTGTTTACATGAGAGTTTAGTAACTTTTAGGAGGCATTTGGTTCAATGTTATTGCGATATTATGTCATATTATTTGAAAAAATTAATTATTTGATTTAATAATATATTTAAATAGCATTATGAACTACAAGATTGTCATTCCAAAATGATATATAGATTTTTTTTTTGAAATTCATATAGATTTTTTTTTTGTCATGCCTATATGTCCAAGACGTATAGATGTTACCTTAATTGTAATGAAGAAAAGAATATTGAATTGAGTTTTTATTGTCAACTTTTAATATAATGAATTGAACCAAATAAACAATTTTGAGATAGTGTACAAATCTATATAATATTAATATTTAGATAATACGAACATCTAAATAGCATTGAACCATACTTAATCTTTAATCTTCTGATCATTGCACACTCAACTTTATCTGTATGCAGAAGAGAATTTGTTTACTTGTTATTACAAACACATTAACTCGGCATTTGGTTAAATATTATTTTGATGTTATGTTACTTTATCTAAATATCTTCGTATCTAGATGTCTAGATGTCATGTTTTAACTGACAATTTCATAATTTTTTATAAGATTGTATACATTTTTCATTAAACTAAAAAATAATATTCTCTAAATAACTTGACATAATATTAAGATATTATTGAATTAAACGTTCTCTAAGTAGTAATTGATGGACCTTTGTGTTCCCATATTGTTCTTGTGAGACAAAATAGCACATTTTCATAATTGTAATCTATTTGCAACTCCAATCTGAGTTGAAAACATTTCTCTGCCTTTCTTCCATTTCAGTCACACCCAGGCCTCCCCTTTGAGGAACGCACTATACTCTGCCGCTGCCTGAACTTAGAAAAACTGACTCTTGAGGCCTGCAAAGACCTTGCAAAGAACCCAAGAATTCCCCCTCAGGTGGCTGTCGAAGCTCTCGTCTCTCAGCAGTCCGAGCTCCAAAGCCGAACAGAAATGACTGCTGCTGGAGCTGCAAACATGAAAGCGGCAATGTCACCGGTGCCTCTGCGGCGGCAGCCGGAGCAGTTTCAGGCAGATAAAGAGGATCTGACTTTCAATTTGCAGAAGATGCAGAGTAGGGTGATAGAGCTGGAGAAGGTTTGCATAGAGATGAGGAGCCAGATGGCCAAAATGGCTAAGGGGAGATTCATCAGCACCAGCACTGCGCAGTATATTACCAGGGGATTGCCCAAGCTATGCTGAATGACTACTTTCTCCTGTCATCTCTGTTTCCTGCTCTTCAATCCATCGTTTTACTTTTTTTTCTTCACTTTCATTTTCTGCTTTGTGCAATGAAATGTGATTGATGGGACTAAGACATTTATATGAGATTTGATTGTAAAGTTTTTAGGCTTCTTATATGAATACATTATTCTATCAAAATAAAATATTTAGTATTTTTTTTCTTATAAAAATTGAAGGACTTGATAGAATTTTGGGGTGAAAACTCAAATATCTTAAAATTTGCATACGAGTAATGGAACGAAAGAAATGATTATATATCAAGAGAAGGTAGTATGTTTAATGAAAATTATACATTACAAAATTTAAAAAAAACGAAAAAGGATAAATTACTTTGGAGTCTCTGAGTTTAGGCCATATTATCATTTAGATTTATATTTTCAAATTTTAACATTTGAGTAACTAAATTTTATTATTAAATAGATATTTTTATTTTTTTATTATTAGAATTTCAATTCTACTCTCTCTCTCCCCCTCTCTTGCTGATTAGCTTATGGTCCAAAATTGGCTAATTAAAAATCGGTCCGAATTGAAATCAGTCAGCCCAGACTGATCCAAACCAGTTCTAGTTCCATGTAATGGGCTAGACCAATCTAAACCAATTCCGATTTCATGTAATAGTCCCGGACTAGTTCCATACATAGAACTGGAAGTAGTCAGTACTAGGGCCTGCCCACACTGTATAGCCCACACGATCCACAGCATAGGCGGGATCGTTGTTGAACTGTTAATTAATCATTCATTGTGCAACCAATGGAAAGAGGCTTGTTGGCTACCTTGGAAATACTAAAAAAAATTCTATAAATACCCTTAAAAACATCCTAAGAAGTCTCCTACTAAAAGCATAAAAATTTTCTTTCTTTGATACTTCTCTGTCAAATTTTTGAACTTTGTGATGGCAAGCTGTCAACTATTCATAGAAAAAATTAAAGACTCTTCTGATCCGGAGTTTCAATATAAATAAAAAATATGTTCTACCTTATGAAGGTATTCTTAGTGATTTTTACAATACTCATAACTAAATGAAAATTACTAATTGAAGAATTTAGATTGAATATTTTTAAAGAAAGTGTATAATCCTACAATTTTTAAAAAAATCAACTGAGCAATTTTCTGATTGTTATTACACAACCTCCCTAATATTTTTATTATATATTTTTTAAATATTTGAAAAATTTATAAAATTTCAGAATGATCCTATATTAAATACTTTTACTTATGCAAAGATTTTATAAAATTTCTTGTGATCCTAAAATTATTATTTTATTTTAGAATTTAAGGTAGAATAGATGTTTTTCAAAAAAAAAAAAAGAATTGAGTGGTATCAATTATAATGCAAATGAACACTAATCAATACATTATAAACAAGTTAAGACATTATATTTGTCGAGTCCTTATTGAGAAAACAGTCAACCTTTGTAAAACACATAACATCAATGCAAGAGTATAAAAATATTCTTAGGCTATAACTTATAAGCTTAAGTTTTTAGGGGAGGTGGGAACTAGAGATTTAATATAACATCAGAGTCAAAGATCTCTATTTTGAACCTTGTTATCTCTCGCATAAACATGAATTATTTTTAAAAAGAACATGTTGACTCCACGCACAAATAAAAAAATCTTCCGTGTAACGGAGCGTGTAAGAGTATAAAAATATTAATGAGTCACAACCTTTAAGCTTAAGATTTTTGGAGAATTGGTAATCAGAGATCTAACAATCAGCATCCACAAAAACCACTGCAAAAAAAATCTAAATTTTGATGCTAATACTATCATAGTTACGAACAGTGTGGTAGAGGAAGCATGGAAGGGTGGGGAACAGACTTTTAGCAAGTCAAAGTGCAGTCGATCATTTCATGGAGGGTCTTTGCATGGTGGTGTGTGGATGCGGTTGCAGCAGCGAGCTGACACACAATGACAAGGGCCAACATGGTAACAGTCCATGTGGTAAGAGGTCGGTAAAATAAGCAGTTAGGTTGACGACAACAGGCATGAAAGATTGGCAATTGGTTAAATGATGAAGTCAATAGTGCTTTCAATTTGCACATCGAGTTAGAAATGGAGATGTAGATAATGTTATCTATTATATTATATGAAGTGGTTTACACAATTGACGCAAAGCCGAGGGTCGGTCAAGATGTAGATAATCTAACACAAGTGTAGTTGAGTGTGTCTCATTTGAATTGGTTATATAATGACGTAGAAGATCATCTACATCAGATATTTTTCTGACACAAATTATATCCGATGCAAGACCAGCATTAATTCAATACAAATCACCTGCAAAATTTTCCCTCAACTATAACATCCATGGTAAGTTTACATTGACTTGCAGTCAAATAATTTTAAGCATTCAACTAATAGTTCATGCAAAAAATGGTTATCCTTGTAGTGTGAGCTAGAATTAATTGAAACTTTCATAAGAAAATTGGAACTACTTGTATCAAATCACAAGTGATGCTTGATCTCAGGCACTTGAAAGTCATTTACCCCTGATTAAATTGAGATAGCATAGTGTATACAAAATTTGTATAGCCAATGGGTTAGTTTTGACCTAACCCTTCCTCCTATTCTTTTTCATAAAGTCACAATCCACTTGCTATATTAGAGCATCTAGGCTCCCAACTAACAATGTAGAGAGACTGTTTGTTTTGGCCCAACTTATGCTGGAGCTACGGGTGAGAATGATCTAAATTTGAGCCAAGTCGAGCACGGCTCAAGCTCAGCTCGTTTTAATTCGATTCAATTTCGAGCTGGCTCGTTTCAATTTCAAGCTGGCTCGAGCCTTAATCGAGCCAACTCAAGTCCTTTAAGAATTGAAATTTTTTATAAAAAATTTATCTTTGATAGGATTTAAAATTGGATTAATCGTACCTATATGATTATCTAATAAATATCCTAATTACAACTAATACTTACTCATTCACAAGCAATAAATAATTATAATAAATGACGAGGAATATTATTTATATTTAAAAAAATAGAGATTAAGTCAAGTCGATCCGATTCGACCATGGCTCATGGCTCGGCTCATAAATTTGAGCCAAGCTCGATTCGAGCTAAATATCGATCCGAATATTGAGCAACTATCGATCTTCAAGCCAAACTATCACCCCTGACGGGGGCTCACAGTTTCATCCCTAAATAAAACACATTTATATTTTAGCTATGGCTCTTCACACATAAAACCAAAGTCCTCCCCTTAATTGAAGTAAGACAATTCGTTGATGTCCCTCACATCCTCATAGACCTTAAACAAAAACAGCACTTTGTCCAAATGCTTGGCTCTAACAATCACACTTGATTTTCATGTTGTTGCAATCCCACTAAATTCCATTTGATTTATCCTCAAATCACATGGTACTTAGAGGATGTCATCTCTAAAACTGTATGTAACAAACTAGCTAATGACATAAGGGTATTGTTCACTTTAGCCTGATTCATAACAGCACCTCTATTATTAGCTATGACCTCTCACATATAAGCCCAAAAACTTCTCATATGTAATACTCTAGCTAATTGCAAAGCTACTGTCCCATTCCACACTAGGCCTTGCAGTTTTGTCTCTCGGAAAGAAGAAATTCTATGCGTTAGTTATGATTGTTGGCCCAAAGGCTTCCCAAGAGGGGGGTGAATTGGGAATAATAAAATTTATGAATTTAAATTTAGGCAATTAAACTAATAGAAAATTCAAACCATACAGAGAGGTTGATTTAGCAAATCAGACAACACAAAAAATAGAACAGAGAGTACCACCAGAAAGTGAGGTCAATTTGCAAAATAAAACTCAGTGCAGAAATGAGGTCAATTTATAAAATAGTAT
>JAEMOT010001906.1:0-49343 GCA_019297695.1 Apostasia ramifera | reverse complement strand
GATCACGAGATATAAAGAAGAAGCGCATTTGATCAGCCCAGTAACCATAGTTCTCTCCCTCAAAGATAGGAACTTGGCTTTGAGAATAAGAGAACATGGTACCAGAAGATGATGAGGAAGACATGGTTCTGATACCAATTTTGTTGGAGAAAAGAGAAGAAGAAGATTGCTAGAAAAGATTTTTGATATTTTCTCTATATTTCATCTTAATAACTTATATAAAACCATACATTTTATAGAGGCTGAAACACATAAGAAATATGAAAAGGGGAGCACATGTTTGGTGTAGCTATTATGGAATATGACAGATTTTCAAAACAATAGCTGTCATGCATTTCTTTAATATTCAAATCTGAAATTTTTGACTGAAAAAAGTCAACAAAATTGGCTGATCTGCTGACTTCACTAACTCTGACTTGCTGACTTTACTAACTCACAAATTACCTTTCACAAACTCGTATCATCTTTTTGTTGTGGCACCTATGTAAGAAGAACAATCCAAATATTAATAAAAAATATTATATTACAAAATTTTACATATAAAGAATATACTTATAATACCAAATGTGGGGCTCAAGAAGATGAATAGTAGATATATATTTTGTAGTCTCAAACCTCCTCTAAGGTCAAACAAATTGATAACAAATCTGTAAAATTTCATATTAGTATTTAAGAGCAATGAATAACACATATTTTGATTGAACTACAACAACAACAACCAAGCCTTAATCCCACTAGGTGGGGTCGGCTACATGAATCCTTTGTTTCCATTGCGCTCTATCAGTTACCAAATTCTTATCTAAGTTTAAGTAACTAAGATCACTCCTTATAGTTTCTTGCCATGTCTTCTTTGGTCTCCCTCTTCCTCTTTGTACATGGGCAAAATCCAATAACTCAATTTTTTTAACTGGAGCTTCAATTGATCTACGATTTAGATGTCCAAACCATCGAAGCCGACTTTCTCTAAGTTTATCCTCAATTGGTGCAACACCAACTTTCTTTCGGATATACTCATTTCTCATTCTATCCTTTCGTGTATATCCACACATCCATCTTAACATTCTCATTTCTGCAATATTTATTTTATTTGTATGTTTCTTCTTTGCAGGCCAGCATTCAGCACCATATATCATCGCTGGTCTTACTACAGTTTTATAAAATTTACCCTTAATTTTGGATGGAATTTTTCTATCGCATAACACCAGAAGCATTTCTCCATTTTACCCAGCCTGCTTGAATCCTGCTAATAACGTCATTATCTATTTCGCCATCATTTTGTATAATTGATCCAAGGTATCTAAAGCGCTCACTCTTCTTGACAATTTGATCACCAATTGTCACATCTCCAATATAAGTATTTCTTTCTTGACTAAATGTGCACTCCATATATTCAATTTTTAATCTACTGAGATGCAAACCTTTAGATTCTAGAGCATTCCTCCAAAGCTCTAGTTTCGCTTTAGCTCCCTCTTTAGTTTTCTCAATAAGAACAATATCATTTGATTGAACTATAAAACAAAATATTTTAAATTTACCTGTGAATACTATTTCTTAAAACTCCTGATCAGACAATTGTCTCAATGAATTTAGTAAAATTATAATAGGATCATTTTCAAATCCATCATTCAGCCAACATATCTCAAGTAGATACCAATGATTCCTGAAAAATAATAGCAAATAAATTAACTGCAAAAATTTATGATTAAAAAGAATTCATTGAAAAAACAATAAGTAATTCATACCATTTGATAATAGGAATGAAAAGATATTACTTGTCAAATATCTCACATCCTTCCCGAATCTATTTTTGTACATTGGGATGAAATACAGAAATAGTCCAATTGCAAAACTATAATGAATTCATAAAATATACAAGATTTTTAATTTTTGGTGGAAATGTACAGAACAAAATAATATAATAAGTAAAGTATACAAAAATAAGCTAGCAAATTTCATAGAGCAAACACTTGATCACAGTATCGAACATTTTAGAATCCACTTGTGATGTTAAGCTATCTTTGCTTTTTCCCATCTTGCAAGAAGACAACAATGATAATTAAACAAGATTTTGAATAACAAAATATAATCTATCAAGTTTTGTGATCATAAGATAATAAAATATACTATAAGCTTTCTTGTGCTTTGAACTACTCGCCTTGCCAATTTTCGATAAGTCAATCATCTAGTTCTTTGCTAGCTTCAAGATTTGTAATGCTTTCAGAGGTGTCCAAGTCAAGCGTTCTAATGACAATATTCCAACCATTGTTTGCAATGTCAGGGATATATAAAATTTTTTAAGCTTGCTAAGCTAGCACAAAAGGCTCATTTGTCTTCAGCAGTCTATGAAAATTCACGCTGATTTATCCATATTTATCCACTTTAATTCCTTTTTATGGTTTGTGTATGTCACACTATTTACAACGAAATAGAGTTATCTTTTGCGAACTAATATACTCTAGAGTAAGTATTTCTGTTAAAATACCAAAATAATTTTTTATTATCATTTCCAATGTCACCAACAACGAGAACACCACTATTTTGTATTTTAAGATCTTTATATATGCCTTTATATGGAAGCAACAACCATTAATGATAAATCTTTGATAAGTTTTCACGCATTTAGATGGACCAATAACCGACCACATCAAATCTTCAAGATGATTTTGCTCAATTGCTTCATGTTTAACCTAATATAAATAAAAGCACCTTGGTTATAATTGCAATAAGAATAATAGAATTCATCTTTATTTTTGAAATATAAAAAATAATAAATTAATTCTCACCTTTAATTCAAACCACTCTTTGAAGGTAATTCTTTTATCCTTAAGTTTGTTGTAGTCACTATTAAAAATATTATATAAAAAAATTTTATCATATAAAATAATTAAGACAAAAACATATATCAAATAAAGAATTATAAAATACTTATTAATAATATAGTTGAACTTCATCAGTGTTCTTAAGAATATAAGAATGTGCTTGTTCCCATTCAAAATCATCCAAAAGTCTTACTTTTCTTGCATCAATTGGTCGTCCACCTTGCAAGAAAATAGATAATTTACCTCTAAATTTCTGATAACTTTCATCATCATTCTCTCTAAGCGATTGTACTTCGTTTCAATACTATGCAAAGAGTGTGCACACAAATCCATATACTATAATGCAATGAAATCCTCTGCAACTGAACCTTCTAATCTTGCTCTGTTCCGAATTAGATTCTTCAAGACACCCAGTTGGTCTTTTATCAAAACATCCAACAAAATTGAATAGGTACTGCAATCATTGTTTATGTTGCCAAATAAATTGGTAGATGATGCTCACATCAAAGAAGGATGGAGGAAAATTTCTTTCGAGCTTTGTTAACACGTGGTTCCAGCGTTGCATCACACCTATACACGTGGCTCCCAAGTGACACTAATTTTTTATTTAAAATGCTTCTATTCTCGCAGGTCTCAAACTTCGGCCACGAGGGTGTGGTCAATCCTCATCCACGACGAAGCAGAGTCATCCCTTAGCAACATCGACGACGATGTTCCTTAGCTGCACCTGCCGCAGTCGGCGTGGTCTGACTGCGTCGTTTCCAGTATAGAACGCTTTTTCCAGACGCAAACCAAAGACTCGCGTGCTCCAATCCTCACAGATCCCTAGAAGCAATCCGAAGATCAAAAAGTCTAGCTCTCCTTTTGATGCTTTTGGCTCCCCCAATGGCCGACAACGGCACGGGTTCAGCATTTGTTTATTCCTCTCCCTTCCAGAAAACCCGGACGGAACTGCACTGTCTGCCGCCTATTAATACTCGTGAACAGGCTTCAAGCAAGGGGGGGAAGGAGGCTCGGCTCAGGAAGACATCTGGAAGAGCAGAATCCCTCTTTTATCACCTTTGTAAAACAAGAGCTTGAGATAAAAGAAAGCTCTCTCTCTTTCTCCCCTTTTGTACTGGTCTTCCGACCATTTCTTGGACTCAGTGAAATCTCTCTCACTGACGCCCGGTGGACGTAGGGAAATTCCTCCATGAACCACCTTAAATCTCCGTGTGTTGCTCTGGATGCTCCTTACTCTCTTCTAAGCCTTAATCGTCAGGCTTAGCCCTCTGCGTGTCGCCGTTTCTCGGGACTCTTTTTTTATCTCTATTTCTTGGGACCCCCTGCTTCCCACGTCAATATTTTCGAGTGCTTTGATTAAGACCCCGCAAAGATGGTGGCAAGAACACGCAGAACCAACTCCGCAGCTCGCAGCACACACGCAGGAGAACTATCTGTCAGGGCGCCAGGTGACGAGGCTTCCGCTTCAACATCCCGGCGTCACGCCGGATCTACTTTTTCCTCTAGAGATACCCGTATTACGGAGTTGTAGGGAATGCTGGCAAATCTCACTGATTTGGTTACTGGCCTTACAATACAACAGGCCGTGATCCTCAGGCAAACTCAACCAGTTTGCACCGCCATCCTGCCCCCTGCACCTCTTCCGCCGGCTGCGGCGGCCCGTGATCCTTTTCCGCCGGCTGCAGCGACCCGTGATCCTCTTCCGCCGGTCGCGGCGGCGCCTGCACCTCTCTCGCCGGTTGCGGCGGCTCCTACTCCTTTCCCGCCTATCGCGGCGCCTTCCGTTCAATCATCTGGCTCTTCTCGGCCGCCCCGACAACTTATTCCTCCTCAAGAGGTCCCTCAAAATCTTCTTCCACCATGTCCTCCACCACAAGCTATCTTTTTTCCTCCAACTTTCCCTCCTTTTCTCACCGGATGCAATCTCCCCTTTACCGGAGCTCATGCCCTCCCACATGGACCTGACCCTTTCTTTGGCCCGCTAGATAGCAACACTCCTTTCTCTGATGCCATCCGGCAAGAGCCAGTCCCGGAAGACTTCAGGCCACCCCGACTTGAGGCCTACAGGGGTGCTACCGATTCCCGTGAGCATATTCAGGGATTCGAGGCTACCGTCCGCTATCGTCAGCCCGACGAAGCCACCAATTGTCACCTTTTGGCCAATACCCTGAAAGGAGCGGCTTTCAGTTGGCTCGTAAAGCTGCCTAGGGGTCACATCTGTTCCTACGAACACCTGAAGTGGGATCTGATCGCCCTCTTCATTGGCCGAACACGGATGGTCATTTCTGACATGGTGCTCGCAAATATCAAACAGGGCGAGAAGGAAAGTCTGCGAGACTACACCAACCGTTTTTTCGTCGCGGTAGAAGAAGCAGAAGATGTAGATCCTGCTGTAGCAATGCACAACTATCGGAGGGGTCTCAAGAGCAGTGACTTGTCCAAATCCCTCCAACTGGCTAAATCTCGAAGCTACCCGGAGCTGGTTGCTAGGGCCAGTCAGTTTGTACTGCTGGAAGACGCTGAGGCTTCTTCTCCCGACATCTCCGGGGTCAAGAAGGAGAAGAAGAGAAAATATCGGGGCGACTAGACACCGTCCACGATGATTCACAAAGGAAGGAATCACGGCAGAGACGAGAGGAGGCCGCAGCAGGCCCGCGAGCAAAAACATTTCTTTTCGCCCACTTACTGAAGTATACGCGGCGGCCGTGAAGCAAGATTGGGTTCATCCTACAGAGCCCAAGCCAGCACCACCGGCCGGGGTGGACCCGGAGAACTACTGTGAGTTCTATGGGAATTACGGGCACAGGCTTCACAAGTGCTGCACATTGAGAGCTCTGCTTGACAAATTGGCGGATCAGGGCAAACTTGAAGAGTTCATGCTGATGACGCCCACATTCAATGCCATCCAAAAGGGCAAGGCTCCAGCAGACATGGGGGCTCCAACCCGAGTCTCAACCCCTCCAGACCCTAACCGACCAGTGCGACCCTATCCCTCCAGAACCATCAACGTCATTTTTAGCATTGACCCTGCCACTGCACACCGACAGGTGGTCGAAGTGGACGGCATCTCTCGTCAACCCTCTTCTTCCATCCCGCTCATTTTCTGTCATGAAGATCTCCCCTACATGGGCAACCCTCAGAACGACCTGATAGTAGTCACTGCCCGTGTTGCCGACTTCGACGTTCGATGAGTACTCCTCGACTCAGGAAGCGCGGCCGATATCTTATTTGAATTTGCCTTCCTCCAGATAGGCCTCAAGGAAATGAACCTTCTCCATGCAGGAACTACCTTGCTGGATTTCTCTGGGGAGAGGGTTCAACCGCTAGGATTCATCTCCCTGCCGGTCTCTTTCTGCGACGACAACGGCCACGCCACGAGCATGGTGAACTTCGCGGTTATCAGAGCCAGGTCAGGCTACAATGCCATCCTCAGGAGAACAACACTCAACTCTTTTGGGATGGTGATCTCTATGCCCCATCTCTGTGCAAAGTTCCCTACCTCTAGCGGCGTTGTCACCATCAGAGAAGACCTCCGGCAGGCCACCCGATGTTTTCAAATCGCAGCGCAGCTCGTTGTCGACCATCTGGACCAAAGGGAGTCCTCGCTCTTATGCCACAGGAAGGGATTATCAATGTACTAGTGGGGGGAGAAGGATCTTCAAAGATTGTAAATATATCTTCTTCCATGAATGCAAATCAGCAAGCAGGTGTCACTGCTTTGCTTTCTGAGTATGTAGATGTCTTTGCTTGGTCCCCCGAAGATATCTCGGGGGTCGACAAGGCAATCTGTGAACATCGTTTGAGTATATCTGCTGACGCCATTCCTGCAAAGCAGAAAAAACGGGTCATGGCAGGAGAGAGGCAGAACACTGTCGAAGAAGAAGTTAACAAACTGCTGAAAGCAGGCTACATCAGGGAAGTTCAATACCCACAGTGGCTTACCAATGTTGTCATGGTAAAGAAAGCCAACGGGAAGTGGAGAATGTGTATAGACTTCCGAGCACTCAACCAGGCCTGCCCCAAAGACACCTATCATCTTCCGCGCATCGATATGATGGTAGATCGCACATCCGGATATAGTGTGATGAGTTTCTTAGATGCTTTCTCAGGATACCGTCAAATTTGAATGGCTAAGGAAGACGCAGAAAAAACTGCCTTCATCACTAACTTTGGCATTTTTGTTACAATGTTATGCCCTTCGGTCTCAAGAACACCGGTGCCACCTATCAGCGTATGATCGACGCCGTGTTCAAAGGCCAAAGGGGGAGAAACCTCGAAGCATACGTTGACATTCTGGTCAAGAGTCAGAGTATGGAGGAGCATTTTGCAGACCTCAGAGAAACTTTTGATACTCTCCGAAAGTTCAATCTCAAGCTAAACCCCACCAAATATACTTTCGGCGCAGTCTCAGGAAAGTTCTTGGGCTGCCTAATATCGGTCAGGGGAATAGAGACCAATCCAGATAAAATCTCGGCAGTCCTTAGCATGCCTTCTCCCCGATCACTAAAGGAGATTCAGAAGCTCATCGGCCGAATCAATAGCCTGGGGAGATTCATTTCCAAGGCTGGTGATAGGTGTTTGTCGTTCTTCTGGTGTCTTTGCAAGGGCAAAAAAGGTCAATGGACCGATGAATGTGAAGCTGCCTTCCCAGAGCTGAAGAAATACCTTACAACTGCACCAATGCTTGTGGCGCCAAAAACAGGGGAGATTTTGTCCCTTTACCTAGGGGCATCAAATGCAGCGGTTTCGGTTGTCCTCGTGAAAGATGATAAGAGGATCCATTGCCCTATTTTCTACATTAGTCATATACTTCTTAATGCGGAAACCAGATACCCCACGCTAGAAAAACTCGCTCTTGCTCTCCTAGTGGCTGCAAGGAAGTTGCGCCCATACTTCCAGTCACATACCATCCAGGTGGTTACTTACCAGCCTCTCCTAAAGGTATTACACACCCCCGAAGTTTCGGGAAGACTCCTCAAATGGTCCGTTGAGCTTGGCGAATTTGACATCAAATACGTCCCGCGGTTGGCAATCAAAGCCCACGTGTTGGCTGACTTTGTTGCTGAATTTTCCACTTCAGAGTCACCACCCGATGAAGGCAAAGTCGTTCCGTGGTCTCTTCACGTTGATGGCGCTTCTGGGCTTCAATCTCAAGGAGTTGGAATTCTCCTCACCAGCCCCCTGGGAGTCGCCTTACATCGAGCGGTAACCCTTCAGTTCACAGTTACCAATAATCAGGCGGAATATGAAGCCCTCATTGCAGGACTGGAGTTCGCCCTTGGAATGTTGGTAAAGCACATACAGGTGTTCAGTGACTCTCAACTAGTTGTCAATCAAGTCAATCGCACCTACGAATTGAAGGACGAGGTTTTAAAGAAATATCTGGAAAAGCCCAATCCTTAATCTCCCAGTTTGGCGATTTCTCCTTAACACATGTCCCTCGAGAGGAGAATCAGGTGGCAGACCATCTCGCTAAAGGGGGCTCTTCGACTTCCATCAGCACCAGCTATCCGAAAAACCCAACTATGAGTGCGTGGAAATCCATGGCTCTGAGCAAGCACCTTGTTGGATGGATAGAATTATCAATCATCTAAAAAATAGGGATCAGCCTAGCAACCACCAGGAGGCCAGAAGACTGAGGCTCGAATGTGCCAAATATGTCCTCATTGGCGACGAACTGTACAGAAGATCTTATGCCAGGCTACTCACAAAATGCTTAAGGCCTGAGGAAGCACAAGAAGTAATGGAGGCTGTTCACAGAGAGGAATGTGGAACTCATGCTCGCGGCCGAAGTCTGGTCATGCGAATCCTGCGCTAGAGATTTTTTTGGCCAAACATCTAAAAGGACGCTCAGACATTCTTAAAGAAGTGTCCTTAGTGCCAATACTATGCTGACATGCGGAGACAACCTGCCGGTTACCTTAAGCCCATCAACTCATCCTGGCCGTCTGCCGTCTGGGAGCTCGACTTTCTAGGGCCGATGCCTACGGCATCCGTAGCTACAAATGGCTGCTGGTCGCTGTTGATTACTTCACAAAATGGATAGAAGCAAAGCCACTTGCTCAACCCACTGCCCAAAGTGTTGAGAACTTCCTATGGGCGCGGATCGTCTGCAGATATGGGATTCCCATAGTCATTATCACGGATAATGACACACCTTTCGCCAATAAGTTGATTTACAACTTCTGCGGTAAGCATCAAATCAACCTCAAGTATGCCTCTGTGTAGCATCCTCACACGAACGGCCAGGCCAAAGCCGCCAACAAGAATATCATGAACATCCTGAAGAAGCGCCTTGACGATGCCAAACCCATTGGCCAAATGAGATGCCAAGCGCTCTCTGGGCTTATAACACCGCCCCATCCGAGGTTACTCAGGAATCTCCTTTCTCCTTGGCCTTCGGAATGAATGTCGTCATACCTGTTGAGCTGGAGTATTACTCCTCTAGAGTGGAAGCAGCAGCCAACTTCGATCCCAAAGATTTGCAAACCTGGATGAATGAGAACGATGATTCACGACGGGTTGATCTGGATCTCTTGGAACAAAAGAGACAAACAACCGCACTTAAACAACTAGAACATAAACACCGAATTGAACGATACTTCAACCGCAAGGTTAACCCCAGAGACTTCGCTCAAGGCGATCTGGTCCTCAAACGACGACTTCTTGCTGGCAGCAACTTGGGAGTTTCCAAACTTGAGCCTAACTGGGAGGGCCCATATATCGTACGTGAGGTCGCAGAACCTAATGCTTACCATCTCATGACATCCGAAGGCATTCAACTCCCCCGGACTTGGAGCGGAGATGATCTGAAGAAGTTTTATGCTTGAACCTTGGCACCTACTTGCTCTCATTCTTCACACACGGGATTCGTTCGCATAGATTCATCAAAGATTGTTCTATTTTAATTTGGCACAAGGCCCTTTGTTCAAAGCATCTCATGTTCTGGGGTTTTTACGCTGTTGATCCTGTAACTGATAATCCATGACGAGATACTCATATTATCTAAAGCATGACTGGCCTATCATCTGTTGCTTAGGCATCGTACGACAGGTATGACTCCCAATCTCTAAGCTTAATCATCAATGCCGAGGATATATCACCTCGTACACGATGGTTCATTATGCTCTCAAATCATATATAGAGGTCTTCGACCCTAGTTACACCTAAGGCAAACGGGGTCTCCTATCATCATCTGGGATCCTTTCGTGAGCCCACCTGGCTAGCGAAGGGCTTGAAGGTCTGCTCGTAACCTTAGGGCAGTCCCTGTTATCTACTCATGATACAGGTCCCCCCTAAGCAAAGTGCCTTCGCCTCCCACTAGGATCCGTCGCCCTAAGGGAGGTCAGCCTATGCCTCAAGTACAAACCTCGTACACGATGTTTCAGACGATCTAAGTCCTTTTGGCATCAGGTCAGATAACTCCTCCTAGGCGGAATCTATCCTATTATCGTTACTTCTTTTCTGTGCAGGTTCATGAAGAAGTACGACTTTAAAAGCCCTAAATACTATCTACTCAATCAGTCTATGCCTCAAGTGCAAACATCGTTCACGATGTTTCAGACGATCTGTCCTTATTGGCATCAGAGAAGTGATCCCAAACTTAGAGAAATACTCTATATGATTCGATTCGTTTGTTGTGAATTCATTATGGAGGATGTTCTCATAAGTTGGCTTTCGGAATCAGATCACTTCCAACACAATTTCTACAAGGTACCTATTCATTTCACACGTCAAAATAAACAGGTATGCAAAAGAAAATAGGCTTCCCATTCATTTATTCTTGAAATACGAGTTTGAGGTTACATTCACTCATTTTATATCGAAGTGGGTTACCCATCACTGGCCTTATTCAAAAGATCAAACATATGTTGATAAGATCATCAGTTAAGTCTAACCCCTCTTCCTTGTAAATAGGATCAGCGGCTAGGCAAAGAATGGACTCCACTTCTGCAAGATCGTTCGCAGTAATCTTACCCTCTTGGATTAAAATGGAGACCACTCCTTCCCACGCCCTCCTGATCCCATCTAACCTCTCCTTTCTACAGGGCAAGTTTATTTTGTAGGCCTCCACAACTGCTGCAGACTTTGCCGCAACGGTGGCCTCCTGGTCTTCAGCGACCTTGCTCAGCTCCTCTCGCAGGGCCTTGTTGTCTGCCTTCAGTGCACTTATGACAGACTTGTGAATGGCGAACTCCTCTTGCAATGCAGTCTTCTCCTCTAACAAAGCATCGTATTGAGAAGACTTCGCTGCGAGTAGAGCCCTCAGAGTTTCAATTTCCTCACCCTGCCAATGAAGCTAGCCTTGCTCCTCTGTCCTCAAGGTCTTATTCAGAAGCAGAGGCAAGCGGGCGAGTGCCTAAAAAACGGAGCAGAGAAAGAATTAATACGGTCTGGCCATATGGTTACCAGGAAAGTGAAGAAATTAATAAGGAATCCTTACAGCAACCAGCCTATTGGCTATGTTGGTATAGGCATCTGGCGTCGAGATTTTTTCAATCCTATCCTCTAGATCCTTGGTGACGAAGCCACCTCCTACTGCCAGTCCCATGTCCCCCGGGGCTATGTAGTTTTGTTCCGACGATTGCTGGGAGAGCAAGAGGAGTTTTCTCATATCTCCTTTCGTTCCCACGGCAATCCTCGAAATGTCGTCCTCGAATCTCCCCGCAAAGTTGATGTGACAGGAGGGCTCAACACTCCGCTGCCAATCATATGCTCTTTTGGCAGCTGATTGACCTTCCTCTGTGGTCTTTCCCTTCTTCGATGAGGACTCTGGACTTCTCTTTTCTAAGTGGTCCCTCTTCCTCCTAGGGACTTCCTTCAACGTTAGGTCCAGGCAGGAGCTCACGATCGCCCCTTCTACTTCCTTCTCTTGGGTCCCCTCTTGGCCCTTTTCCTCCTTCCTCTGGCCCTCTTCTCTGGCCTTCTCTCATCCTTTATCACTGCCAAGGACAATCTCCTTGTTACTCTTGGAGACCGCCTTGGGCTTGGTCGGTGTTGCAGGCTCCTTACCTTTACCTGCGCATCTGAGTACCTCGGCCAGAGTCTTCCCATCTTCTGTGGTATCGTTCGAGGAAGATACCACGTCGACTGCGGTACCACCGCCAACTGGCTCCGGAATCTCTATGACTCCTTGCCCCTCCCCCACCTCAACAATTTCTTTGGTGAGCTGGGCGGCTGGGGGTTGTCCTCTCATGGCCCTTTTCATTAGGACCATGCTAGGGGGTGGAACCGTCTCCTTGAAGATAACATATCCTAGCGATTGCGCATACAAGGATAAGTCGTTCTTCAAGTGCCTGAGGAAGTCCTTTAGGGGCCAGTTCTGCCCCTTCAACCTCTCCAGATTCTTCAGTGTCCCTTCGTCGGCCATCCACCTGGCATCCCCAATGAATTCAGGTGGGCAGACTCGGAGCTTCAGGGGGATGACCAAATCCCCGCCTAAGAAGAAGTAGTAGTCCCTCCAGTCTGAGTGGGAACTACTCGCCCCGAAGAACATGGCTTTCCTCGTCTTCAATCTCAGGGCCAGGCATCCCCCATATCCTGGCACCGCCATCCAGCTAAACAAGCCCCTGAACAACATCAAGCTCAACGGTATCTCCTGAGCCTGCAGTAGCTTCAGAAAAGAGTATATGTACGCAACGGCATTGGGGGAAAGCTGCGCCAGCACAATCTGGTAGGAGTTCAAAATCTCCCTGAACTCCGGCTGTGGAGGGAGCATCATCTCGTACTCCACCTGAGCCCGGTAAACGCACACCTCTCCGTCTGGGGGTCTGTTTGGTCAGAACTCGGCGGCGGGCTGGATGACCATAAGGTTAGGATTTCCCCTAAAACCCCTTGTTGTGTTGAGCACTTCGTGCTCCATCAGGAGACTCTCCTGATAGCTAGAGTCGTTCTCAAAAGGGACGACCAACTCTACCCACTCAATCTCATGGCAAGTTTTTGCGACAAGCAGAATCAGAGAAGGCTCTTCCTTAGGGTTTGAAGGCAGGCAAATGTTTCAAACCTCCCTCCTTGAGAAAAGCTTTATGGGGAACAGTTGTGGCTTTTCATCTTTTGACCGTCTGATCTTACCGATTGGCGCGCGAGACCGATCCGGCCGACCATTTCTCTAATAGGTTCGGAATTTGAAGCAGCGCACGGATGTCGAAGCATCTCTTCTCTGCATTCACCTTGATATCGCGCACGATGTTTCAAGACAACAGAACGCACTTTTCTTTTTACTCTTTCAACTATCGTTGTTCGATGTTTCATAACTTCGTGCACGACGATAGCTAGTTCCAAATTTTAACTTAGAATTTATCATTGGCTTTACACTTTCATACACTTATGAATACTTGTTCTTCTCTTTTCTGATCTTGTGGTACTTTTTTCAAACATGAAAGAGAATATAGAAAATACAAGCAGAATTCATTCAGAACAAGTTTTCAAAAGAATACATTTTATTCATGACAACTTGTTACAAATTTCATTTCATTTCTCTTACTTGTCTTTTTCTGAGTACAGGACAAGAACACAAGGCTTCAAAACTTAGACAGCTAGAGTAAATAGTGTCAATCTCAAATATGCAGGAGATTCCCCTGCGGATTGATCTATTACACTCCTTACAAACCGACGGCGCGCCCGCGGAGGACTAGCTGATGTTCTCCTTTCTCCAATCCCTTCATCTACTGGATGAGACTGAGGATGACAAGAACAGAAAACTAGTCACTGCAACTCTTCGGCAGGAGCCTATTACTGCGCTTCAGGAGGGGCTATCCGACCTTCATCGGGAGCAGGTTGACTCCCCCAGCCAGCGTAGGTACCCCTAGGAGGAATCTTTTCAGAGCAATGACTTTCAGTGTCGAAAAACCTATCTAGACCCTTGGGGCCGCAGAAAGAAAGAACGGCTGGACCCGTGATGTTCTTCTGGTTCAGGATGCTTACATCAACCAATGTTTGTAGAAGAACATCAAAGGCTGCCTGGCTCTTCACATGGTGACCTACGGTCGAAGTGCTGATGATGTTCACTGCCCTCCTCACCGCCTCTTCAAGGTCCTCCATGCGTTGCCCTCTCCATCCCAGGCCGTTATCTATCAGAGCGCGCATCGAGCGTATCTCCGATTTCCCCAGCTCCTCTCGGCGGTGGGTCTCGAAGGCCGCCTGCTTCGCCTTGGATTCTGCCTCCCTGGCTTCTGCAACTTCGCCCCTAAGCCTGTTTCTTTCCTTTCTCAAGGCCTCATTTTCATCACTAAGCTCCTTTATTCTATTTTGGAGGTCCTTGACATGTGCAGAATGGGCTTGACCTACATCCGAGAGGGTGCGGTGAAATTCCCCTCTTGCAACCTCACCCTTACCGGCCCATTCTGAGTTACTAAGTGCTAGGGAAGCCAATTTATCTTTCAGCCTATATAACTTCCCTAGCTCCTCTATGTGATCACCTTGAGAGCGCTTTGTAACCTGCAACAAAGCACTCTTCAACTCCGCTATCCTCCTGAAATAGCGAACTTCCCTTCCCTCCTGACCCTTTAAAGATTTTACCACCTCCAAGACCTGGGAGGTGTTCTTTAGGATCCTCTCTTCTTCCCTCTGTAATTAAAATAATCTTTCCCCCAGATTGCCTCCTGACCATTCACTGCCAAGTGTAACCTCAAAAGCGACCTGGGGAACCCCCTCCTTCTTCTTAGTCACCTCTTTCATCTTGCTGCCTTCTCCCTTCCTTCCCCTCTCTTCCTTCTTCTCATTATTTCGAGCAGCGGCATGGAGACAGGGAAAGGAAGGTCTCTTTACCTTCGAAGGAAGAGGGACTGACTCACCAAGAGGAGCAGGACCACAAATCACCAAGGACGTCTTCACTAACCCTTGTCCAGGAACGTCCACCTTAGGGAAAAACCGCTCAACATCTTCATCCTTGAGCAGAATCTTCCTTGGCTCCAATTTTCCCCCCGCAGGTGTCTGAACTACTACACTCGCTAGAACCCTAACAAACTTGGCCGACGGAGCCTCCACCTCAAGATCAACAACTGTAGCTCCCGCTTCTTCTTTCGGGAGCACTACGACAGTCTTCTTGTTGGCCCAAAGGCTTCCCAAGAGAGGAGTGAATTGGGAATAATAGATTTTTGAAGTTTAAATTAAAATAATAAACTTGAGAAATAATTCAATTAATGCTAAGAAGTTGATTTAGCAAATAGGCCTGCAAAAGAGCAGAACAGAGAGCACCGCCAGAATGCGAGATCAATTTAAGAAATAGGACTCAGTGCAAAAATAAAGTAAATTACAAAAGAGAAGAGCAAACAGCATAAATATATCACACAGAAGGCACAAGAGATTTATAGTGGTTCGGCCTCCCGCCTAGTCCACTCCCCACGCACCTCGAATGAGAATTTTCCTATAACCCCGATTTTTTATGGGAACCAAAGCTGAACAAACCCAGTACAATCCTATGGCTTTTTCAAGGAACCAAAGCCAAGCAAACCTTCAATCCTACAGCTTTTTGCAGGAACCAAAACTGAGCAAACCAACTATCCTCCACTAGGGAGAAGGAGAAAGGAAGATAATGTTTTGCTAGACTAACTAGCTTAAATTACAATACGTGTACAAAAATTAATATTACAATGAGGTACTCTATGCACATGCAAATTAGCCAAGGGTCTACTTGAATAATTCCGAAAAAGCTAATGTAAAACAGTGAGTAAAAACTATTTGGAAGCTTAAAGAAGTAAAACACAATATGAGCTTTCTACAGGAAGAACAAGAAGAAAAACAGGAGTTTTGGTGAATCTCAATAAGTAACAACTCAAGAACCAAGATTTACAGCAAACCAAAATAAAACAGCAGCAGTATAAATTTCTGAGGCAGGAAATAAAACAGAACCAAGGAAAATTTAAGCTTCTTTTCACTTAAGAAACACCACAATCTCCTTCTTTGAAATCTCCTTCAAATATTTTGCAAATATGACTTTAGGAGAGTAAAAACCGAGTGAGAGCTTGAGAGGAGAAGATGAGTTGTTGTTCTCCAAAAACAGAGAGTGCAGAAAAATTTAAAAACAGTGTTGGAGAGGTTGGTGTAGAAGAATCACATAAGTTTAAGAGAATGCAGAATTTTTCCGTTGGAAAGAGAGAGAAGCAAACAGCCATTTTTGTCCTTTGTGTTTGTAGGCTTGTTGCACTTAGCCAACACAAAGAGACAAAGCTAAGTGGATGAAAAATAAAAAAGTAATAGAAGAAGCATGCCTCAATATTTTATTATGGTTCACAAAACAAATCAGGCTTTTCAAAAACGGTAAGCTACAAGTAGTCAAAACACAAGCCAAGATGTCATGGGAGAAACAAAACCCAAGTTACAAGGGAAAGGAATGATGGCTCTTGATTTGGATTGATGTGGCTTATGAAGCCTTTAGGAAAATACATGGGTATTAACCAATAGGTTGTGTTGCCATATACCAAAATAGAAGAGCAATCAATGACCATGTAGGCATCTATCATAGGCTTTGTGTTAAGCGAAACCATCTTTTAACCTAATATATGATAAATATTGAGTTTTGAGTTAAGCTTCAAACTCAAATCAATAGATTGAGTGAGCTACACTCTCAATTCAAATTACTTAACATGAATAGGTTGAGGAGATTTTTTGCTTAAACAATCAAACACCATAAATACGAAAGAAAATAAGGTTTTCTTAACTAGAAAACCAAAAGGAAAAAACTCGAGTAAAAACCTTGGCAAATATGCACATGATCACATGATTGTCCTAGAAAAGAAAGTAATAAAATTCCAGTAAGATCCCGCTTTTCTCTGGACTTTAATTTGGACTTAATCCTCAAATGAGATAATGCAACATGTTAACACACTAAACAAGAGGATTAGTCTATAACAACTAAATTAATTGTAGTCATCAAAATCAAAGAGTTCAACACTTCACAGCCGCCGGTTACGGCGACCCTCCAGACGGCTCCAAGACCCTCTTCTTCTCGGGAGGAGGAGCATCGACCGGAGGACTGTTGGCCCTCTTCTTCTTCAGTGGAAAGCTCTTCAGAGTCGTCCATTTCTTGCTCTCCGCTATCTCTCTAATGAATGATCCATTTAATACACGAGTAATTATTAATATTATTTCTACAGATTAAGCTGCTCAAGGATTCCAAATAAAATATAACTAATTCCTCATTTTATCTAGATTTTTTGTTAAAACCACCGCATATCTTTATAATTTATATGAGAAAAAATGATAGTACAATGTTTAAAATGAGTCATCATAGTATGACTTGAAAATTAATTATTTTAAACAATTATAGCTACAATACCTTGAGTTTTCTATCAAGAAGCAGCAGCAGTAACTTTTCTAATGAATTTCAAATCAAATGCGATGCCTTCACAATTTTTCTACAAATTTACCAGCTCTAAAAGGAAAAATGAGAACAAATATATATAGTATTTAAAAGAACAAAATAGTAAGCTAGTAAATCACATTTTATTTAATACATTAAACAACTACTCAACCATTGTCTACACCCTTATAGCATTATTGCAGCCTCACACATGCACAGGATCAAAACTTGAATGAAGTGCACCTTTAAGACAGTATCTCAGTAACTATATAGTTTGTTAAGCAATGTCATTTTTCCTAGTCAACTTAAACTGCATTCCATGTTTGCTCAAAGTCAACTTATCGAATCGGATCATAAGAGAAAGTAAATGAATCTCAGGTCAATGATTTGTTGTTTGAGTTGTGTTTGATTCAAATCAAAACTCGACATGATATATACCAGCCTTATGGAATTCAATTTGACCTTTGATGTACATACTCTTGCCCATATTTATAAAATAGGAAATTTTATCTTTTCTCGCCTTCATTTCAGGTATTTAATATATTCTTGAAATGGAGTGGAGATGTGATGTCAGGCCTTGTCCAAGACAAAAACATACTTGAGTTGAAAGAAAACTTAACTCAAATCCGAAAATGCAATACTTCCAACAGCGCAAAATAAGTCGGTTTCACTTCATTCAAGTTTCGGTCTAATATGTTGGTGTGAGGATCAGAAGCTAATAGACGAATATATCGATATTGATAATGTTAACATAATATATTTTGGAAAGCTTACTGTACTTGAAAAGGAAATGCATTCAATAACATTCAAAGTTAGCCAAAAGAACATCTCATCATAACATTAATTTTCAATCTAAAATTATCTTTATTTCGTATGTAAACTTAAAAAATTAATTCTATTTTACATCTACACAAGTTTCAATCTGATTTTATTTTACATCATAAGCATTTTTTCAAATCGAAAAAGACAAAATTCAAATATTCCTCACTCTCCCTAAACTTCTCCAATTTGTCATATATATAGGGCAGCGGATCTCTCTTCAAACTAATTCACCACAACCTAACCAAGATTTTTGAGACAAACTTATTTCGACAATTGTCGTGGCATGACTTTTGTTGGGTATTAAATTAAGGGATTGAGGTGTGAGATGGAGCACTTGATACTGCCAATAGAAATAATATCTGCCTGCATTGTAGCCCTTGTTAACTGGGGGATTAGCATAAACTATTTAGGTCTAGTCCCCGTCATTGATTTCACCACATAATTAATAAGCCAAAGCCTCACCAAGAAAACCCTCAGTAAACTTCAAATGGTATCAGGCTTCTGCTATAATTGTTTTATGGGAGGGAATCAAAATAAACAATGTTTTATACCTCCAATAATTACTGTTAGTGCCCCAGTTAAGGTGATCAAAGCAAAAGAACTGTAAAAATTAAACACAAAAACATAAAGTTTGTTTGGCAAATATGTCAAGCAGCCAAAGGATGCAAGATGTCAAAGTTGGATTCAAAGGCAATGATTAATAGCATACATGGAATTCATATAATCTCTAAATAAAAATAAAATTGCAAACAGTGATGTGTCCATAATTATTCCTCCACCTAGATTACTGTAGTTCGTGAGAAATCCATACATCAACTGTCATGGATGATATGCAGCATAATTAATGGTGCCAAATACAAAAACTGATATTTGTGTACCAACAACTTGAAGAAGACGTCGTGATGGTGCCTTATCTGATTGACGTGGAACTGAAGAAGGCTTCGCGACCTAAACAAGACCAAGTAATTACACATCATAAATGAGCATAAACTTCAACCACACTAAGCTGAAATGAACACTATTAAGCACGAATATTTTTTTCCAGGTCAGTTAAGTTTTTGCACAAGTGCAATTCTTTGTATTTTGTATATCTAGCATTGGCATCACTACTTGAATTCCCAAAAAAACAAAGGATGCATTTACTAAGTAAGAGACGAGTGACAAGACATCTATTCCAAACATGAAATTTTCAATTCAAGCGGTAAAACAGTCGAGTTAATCAAGATTCAAGGTAGACGAAAAAAAAAAGGGATCAAATATATTACAGCAATGTTATCCTGCAGGATTGTAAGAACACTGAAAGCAGTCGGTGAACAGAACTGTTTCAGTAACAAATCTTTGGGTTAATTCTCAAGAATTCTTGAAATGCTAGTTTGAGCAAAATCCCACTATCCCCGACCCAAATGTTATTTAAAAAACAAAGAGACATCAAAAATTACAAACAAATGCATACTGTAAGAGAAAAGAAACCATAATTACATTAACCTTATGAAATAATCAAGTATATTAACCTACGATTATCAAGTTTCAGAGTGATATTAACCATAATTCCCCTGACAGGTTCAGCAACATACAATTCATGGTAATTATAATTGGGAGAACTCAGGTTTAAAATTTAATTTGGGTTCCATTTCAGCTTCAAACATTCTCATCATGTTTCTATTACACTACTTTTAAAAATTTTGAAGGTTCCATCTACATTTTCAGTCTTGAACTTTCAATCGTTCAATTAAAAAGTTTTATAATATTTTATAAAACATCAAATATCTAGCAGACATTGGAATATATAATCCGAAGATTTATAACCAAAATTAAATGCAATTTTCAAATAATCCAGAGAAATAGCAGATTACATATGTAATTTGAAGAATCAAATCCAAAATTTTAGTTTTAATATGTGCACTTACCAAACTTTCTATTAGTACTTTTTAATAATCATTATGTTGTAGAATTGGTCATTTAGAGAATTTAGATAGGACCATATTTAAATAACAGATAAATATCGGGTATAAACATTTTAAGCAATAAAAAGGATCTGATCAGACTGCCAGTGCCTGTAGAGGTAGACCTCCCATGCCTATGCTTGACCCAGTGGCATAACTCGCTTTCAACAGATGCTAACCTGGACAGTCCATAACCACTCTGGCAAAGTGAGACGAAAAAGATTGCCCAAAAGGGATCAAATCAGCTGTTTTCGCAATAAACTTCCTAAAGCTACTCAAAACCAGAAACTATTGGGATTTATCTGATCAAGATGGACTTAGCCCAATCGAAAGTAGACAAAACGCATATATTTTGACAGAAACATAAATCCATTGTCAGCACCAATTAACAACCCCATATATATATATATATACATATATATATATTAACTAATAAATCAGATTGATTATAGATATTTAAATTTCCTTGCTTCATCAATCTCACGCCATAACGGAAAAATGGTCTTCATAATATTTACAATATGAATTAATAAATAAGGTTTTCGTTGAGTTAGGCCTGTTTTAAAATTAATACGATTCACTCTGACTTGATTAACAAAAGCATGGTGCAGCTGGTCAACAATGCCCCATCTAATAAATATTAGCAACGGATCAGGGCCTCAGGATTTACTTGCAAAAGGTTTCTATTTTGACACAGTATAAAGCATACCAAACAATATCAACCCAATCGGATATTTTTAGTTTAAGCCCATCAACAGGAACACAGAAATAGGCATAAACCATTCTCAATTTGGCTTACCTAAAGTTTAGCAGAAAGAGACAAATTATAAAGCATATTTAACAATAACAATCCAATAAAATATTTTTATGATATTCAGTTTAAGCCTATCAATAGGAACATATGGTAATAAACCATTCTCAGTTTGGCTTATCTAAAGTTGTTAGAAAAATAATTTACTGCAGTGAATTTAAAATAGCATCCATGAAATAGAAATGAACATTGTGATAGGAGTTTATCTGCATGCTAACTGTGCAGTAAACCAATTGAATTGCTAACAAAGATCAATTTCAAAAGTAAAACTTACTTGCTTACTGAACTTCTCAATGGTTGTCAATGCTATAGTATCCAATTGAATTATATCACGTGATACCTCACTCTAGAAAGACAACAGACAGTAAGCACTTTTCATTTATGCCACCCTAGGGCACAATTGAATTATGCTACCCAGGGCACAATTCCAATAGGGGTAAAAAGTGAACCTAGGGAACAATTCCAATAAGCATTGGGGATGAGTCCAACGTGCTGCGGTTGAGAGCCAAGGCCGACGGCCGCGGGTAAGGGCGGAGGCCGACGGCTGCGGCTGAGAAGCCCATGACTGTAGCTGAGAGGCCGACGACTGCGACTGAGAGACTGACGGGAATGAGAGGTTGACGGTTGCAGTTGAGAGGCTGACAGGGGAAGGGGGAAAGTTGAGAGGCTGACGTGGGGCGATGAACCGAAGACATAGGGCACAAGCTGCAGTTACGGGAATACGAATTCCACGGAAAATTTGGAAATTATAAGGCAGTTACACATATATAAACCCATTTTTAAAAATAAATATTATTAATTGTTATACAAGCATTTTAAAGTAATTATTTTATATAAAAATTGTATATAATTCATTTTATACTAGTGCGCAACAACTTACACCAACTCGACTTATTTATAACTCTAAAATAATTAATCATTCTTCTTTTAAAAAAATCGGCAATCCAACTAGTTAAATTACTCAAGCTAAATTTCAAATCATAATTTTTTTGTTAAATGTGACAAAATTAAAGGTATGATCTATTTCATTCAGATATTGGAGGAATATTTCCCACCAGCAGCCAAGGGTGCTAATGTGGATCAAAGATCAAAAATCGATCGAAAGTTGAATCGATTTTAGATTGAATCGAAATCAAGTTGATCTAAACGAGCCGACTAACGAGCTAAAAGTTCGGCTCAGTAATGATTTCGAGTCGACTTTGAGCCGGGGTAAACCCGGCTCGACCCGGCTCGAGATCAGCTTGAATTAAAATATATATTATATATATAATATATGTATATATTATGCGTATCTAATATATATAAAAATATAATATATAGATGTTATAAAATATATATATTATAAACCAAGTCAATCTCGAGCCAGATCGAGCCGAGCCAACCCAGCTTGAGATCAGCTCGA
Organism: Apostasia ramifera; assembly: GCA_019297695.1. Lineage (NCBI taxonomy): Eukaryota > Viridiplantae > Streptophyta > Magnoliopsida > Asparagales > Orchidaceae > Apostasia > Apostasia ramifera. The sequence goes on along the minus strand of JAEMOT010001906.1, from coordinate 27,244 downwards.
AAAAATTGAGATTTTATTTTTTCAAGCCGGCTCGAAAATGACTCAAAATCGACTCGAAATCAATTGGAATCAACTCGAGACGGCTCGAAATCGAATTCGATCGACCTCAAGCCAATTTCGAGACGATCAAAATGTGATTGATCTGATTTGGAGCCAGTATTGGCTCAAGTCAAAATCGGATAAATAACAGCCCTACCAGGAGCTTGCAAAAAAAATTCTCGTAGTGAGAAATTCTCTAAAGAGAAATAACTTTCTAATTATTTTGATGTTGGAATAGGATTTCATTAGAAATATTATAGCATGATTAAAACTATTTTTTCTAATTTTTTACAGAATATTGTATTATAGGCCTAATTTCAAATTTTTATTCTTAATATCATTTTATTTTACATTTTAAAATTTTAAAATTCTAAAATTCTAAATACAAATAAATATAAAATTTAGAATTAATGATTCATTATTTAATATTAAAAAATATTTTTATTTCACTCTAAAATTATTAATTGATTTAACATGAGTACTGAAAAATTTTTATTAAAAAAAACATAAGTTATAATCACTCATGTTAAATTATCATGTCATATGTAAAATTTAATATGTGTATGTTAATGCTCATATAAAAATTCTTGTTAACTAATAAATTTAGAATATTTTTTTTACTCATGTCAAAAATTTCATGTTAAAAAATTTAACAAGAGTGTTTAACTAATATTACTTTAAAAAACACTCATGCTATTTTAATTTAACATAAATAAAAAATCTATATTAATACTTATGTTAACAACTTTCACATTAAATATAACATGAGTAACAACTTTTACGTTAAAAAACACTCATGCTATTTTAATTTAACATGAGTAAAAAATCTACGTCAATACTTAAGTTTTAATCTCTTGGACTTGATTTCTTTTGTCTTTGATGGGAAAATTAGCTTGTAAACTCACTTAAGACAAAAATCAGTATAATAACACTAAAATAATTGGTATCATCAAAATTACTAAGGTTCAACATTTCTCAGCCTTCATCGAGTTACCAACATGACATATATGAGGTAGGTAATAGTTTTAAGTTGTTTATAAAATTAAATTTCTAAATTAATTAATAAGTTAAATTTATATGTTATAATGTGATGTGGTTGAATTAAAAATGCATGTCTATTTGGAAGCTTGTTTTTACAATTAAATTCATGTTACTGAAATTATTATTTTTCAAAATAATTCATTATATGCAAAATTTTTGATCAAGTTGCATGACTGATTAATCGTAGAACAGAACATTGATTTATATTTCATTATGCTGAAATAAAATCTCAAGAATATCAAGTGCATAATAATGTGTATTTGATGTATTATTGAGTTGTTTACTAAGTTTAAATGCAAAATGTGATTAGAAACTTGGAACAACTAAATGGAAGTAAAATAATTTTTAAAGTTTGACAACAAATTAAAAGAGTTTCTTATCGTGTTTATGTCACTGCCTATGCTCGAGCTATATGATATGGTAACCTGCTAAATTTGAGGATGGTTGCCAAGATGTGTAAACAATCTGTCAAATATCGGGGATGATTGTATATGTGACACTCCTCCATTTGCAGGGTATATAAGTTGTCAAGGATCCAATGTATATGTGATGATGAAAAGAGGCAGTTAAGGCATAATGCAAGAAACCAGAGCCGAAAGATAAATGTATAAAGAATAAAAAAGATTTGCAGTGTATCATTGTTATTGCATGTTAATGTGACATCAGCATTTATGTTATGACTGTTACATTGCCAATACCTATTTGTTACTGATGTTGTTAAGAGAGAATAATATATGTTTGCTTATAAATAGTTTTTATTTAGCAAGTTAGTGCTTATTGCCTACTCAGTCCTGAGCCGGTGGACTGTTGCCTTTATTGGCAGGTACTGGTGAAGAAAGAGGCACACGAGGGGTCTACGAGCACTAAATCAGGGGGAATTTGTATTTCGATTTGACCTTTTTCTTATTATATAAAGTTAGATATATATTATGGCCTGTGAATAAATAGACTTTTGTTAAACATGTTTCTTGTGGTTCATCTTGTTATTTAAATTATATTTTTTTTGCTACATATATTTAATTGTTCAATATTGTTAAAGTTGATTGATTAATTTTATGTATAATCTCCTCTATGAATTAATTTGTTGTCGTGGTGTCCCAAAAAGGGGGACGTCACAGATCCTTCTCAAGTTGTTCATTTTGATTAAAAGCAGATGAAGATAAAGTCAAATTTAAAAATTCGACTTAACCAGTTAGAATCTTAGCAAGAGATATCAGACGATTAAGGAATAAGGAGATTCCTATGATAAAATCTTATGGATCAATCAGACTGAGAAAGAAGCAACCTGAAAATCTGAAAATGAAATAAAAAAAGTCTTACCTAGATCTCTTTACTTAATTTCAAGGACAAACTTCTTCAAAAGGTTGGGAGAATTGTAACATCCAAAGAATAAGGATTTGGGGTGTGTTTGTTTGTAAGGTTAAATTTAAGAAGGTTAAAATTAAATTTGGATAGAGATATTTTTTTATTGAAAGTTGTGAATGATGTGAAATAAAGTTAGTTATTATGTTGGGATATGTGAGGGATGTGATATAAATTGGTTATTATTTTAGTAATATGTGTAGGATGTGAAATAAATTTAATTTTTAATATTAAATTTTATGTGTGATGTGATATGCCTGGTTAAAATTAAACCAGGTTAATTTTAACCAGCTAAACAAACGGGGCCTTTAAAAATTAAAGTTGTTTTGAACCCAAAAGAAATAATTTTTCCTAAGTGAAAGGATTTTGGACCCGTTTATAAGAGAATGAAAACAGAGGGACCAAATATAAGATAAGCTCCTCGCTGGAACCGCCTTTCTCTGCCTTCTTCCGCACACCACCGAGCCTGGGAGAAAAAAAGGAATTTCTCTCTCTCCCTCTCTCGGTTTCATTGTTTGACTGCGCCTCTCTGTTTTTATCGTTTCGTCGTGCAAAGGAAAGCAGCAGCGACAGCAGCAACTGCCGCATCAGAAGAAGAAGAAGAGGAAGAACGAGAAGAGCAAGAAGGAGCAGAAGAAGAAAAGGAAGAGGAGAGTTTTTCTCATCCAAATTTCTCCACGTATTTCTCAGCCTTCATCGAGTTATCAACATGACGTATAAGAGGTAAGCAAGAGTTTCAAGTTGTTTATTAAATTAAATTCCTCAATTAATTAATAAATTAGATTTATATGTTATTATGTGATATGATTGAATTAAAAAGGCATGTCTATTTGGAAGCTTGTTTTTATAATTAAATTCATGTTACTGAAATTATTATTTTCATAATAATTCGTTATATGCATGATTTCTGAACAAGCTGCATGATTGATTAATCGTAAAACAAAACATTGATTTATATTTCATTATGCATTACAAAAATATCAAGTGCATAATGATACGTATTCGATGTATTATTGTGTTGTTTATCAAATTTAAAGGCAAAATATGATTTATATACTTAGAACAACTAAATGGAATTAAAATGATATTTTAAAGTTCGACAATGAATTAGAACAGAACATTCCTATGCTCGAGCTATATGATATGGTAACCTGCCAAATTCAAAGATGGTTGCCAAGATGTGTAAACAACCTGCCAAATATCGGAGATGATTGTATATGTGACACTCCTCCATTTGCGAGGTATAGGAGTTGCCAAGGATCTTATGTGTATGTGATGATGAAAAGAGGCAATTGAGGCATAATGCAAGAAACAGAGGCCGAAAGATAAATGCATAAAGAATAAAAAAAATTTGCAGCGTATTATTATTATTGCATGTTAATGTGACATCAGCATTTACGTTATGACTGTTAAATTGCTATGATTATTTGTTATTGATGCTGTTAAGAAAGAATAATATATGCATGCGTGCAAGTGACTTTTATTTAGAAAGCTAGTGTTTATTGCCTACTCAATCCAAGGGCAAATCAGACTAGAACAACGTGAATTGCAGATGATGAAAGAAAGAAACAAAGGCAAAAAGACAATATTTTCACGTCGTGTGGGTTGAGTTCTAGTTAGAAAGTGTTTCCAATCCAAAAGAACTAGTTACCGGTCACGTTTTAAATTTAATAGTATTATTTTTTACTTCCATCATAAAGTTTGTCATGCGTTTCAATATATAGTATGAAACCATATACTATGTAATTATAAATATAGAAGTAAATCATAACCAATACTGGCCAAAATCAATAAACTTCCAAAACCAGTAAAACTTCATTAAAGGTTCTGAAGGGGGAAAAAGATTACAACGAACTTAGAAAAACTAATCAACTTCATGATGCAAAATCTCATAGTTCTAAAGGAAAACCTTGTGCTTTCGCTATTTGTAGGACATATTTTTGTTTCTTACTGAGTCTTCATGTTTCTAGGTATAAACCTACTCTTTTACTTTCAAAGAAGAAATTTCAAATGTCAAAAAACTCTAGACGGCCTTCAATATAGTAGCATAAACTTTCTAAGCAATTAATTTTGAATTATCGCATGTGAATCTGATATGACTAATTTGTACCTGATTATAGATGCTAAATTATGCGATTACCTTGTTCTCAACAGTGAGTGAGTCCCATCAGGTTTGTATGTGATATTAATGTTTTCTCAACTAAGTTCAACTTGTTGCGAGCATTTTCCACCAATGGGATCAGAAATTTGTTTATAGGAACCACTTTCGAAAGGCAAAACAAAAAGTATCAATTATTTTACCATCATTAGATGAAACGAAAAACAAAATGCAGCATAATAGTTTACAACATAAAGAAAAAATTATAACAAAAACTAATGAAAACCAAACTAAAAAAGATGAATCCATCATCTGCCAATGTCCCTACAATCAAAAGAATCCTAGAAATCTATTGCAGCATAAGCATACTTCATACAAACCGATGCAAGCCTTTGAACTGCGAATCACTATGCCGTAATATTATATTCACACCAAAATTAACTCTAGCAAATAGTTAATTCAGGGCAAAAGCGTGATTGTAGCAGGCACCTCGAGGAGGTTAGGAAGATCCACTCACAGGAATCTTTTGCTCTCTCCCTCTCTGGTTGAGTTAATTTTGTTAACTCAGTACTAGAAACACTCACCATCTACCTCCTTTCTCATCTTTGAATTTCCTTGAGTTCTGGATGCCTTGGAGAAACATTAAAGAATCGTCCATTGGTCTAGCAGTATTGAGAGTAAGGGTATCTATGTGGTGGCTTGAAACTCTTATCTGCAGGCCTAAGAAGATGGAAGCCTGGAATACATAACCTTGTAGAAGGGCTTGGAGTTCATAGCCTTCAAGAGTAGACATTGACCCTGCTTGCAAGGCTTGCAACCTGCTTCCTCCCCAAAGGCAACGATCTCTAAAGTCAGGATTTCAGAGCCAAGTTGCTGGGATGCATGGGACATTTTAATATAAGTAATTGTTAAGCCTGGAGATTCGTTTATGCCAGGCCTAAAACTATTTAAAATAGCACAAGCAATGATTGAAGAGCCACTAGTTCAATGTCACATCTCCGTTCAACTTCTAGACCAACCCCTTCAGCATTCTTTGGATTGACTGGCGACTATAGTTCTCCTGGGATTCCAGCAGCTCCATTTACATGATTGAGTGCTTTGACAAGTTTTTGTGGGAAGTCCAAGCACATCACGACTAACCATGTAGCACTAACTAAACCACCCAGATCATCACTAGGCCAAGCTAGTCAGGCCACGAATGGATGGACCATGGAAAAGTTTCATTTCAACCTTGGTCCATCCGACACTTGCAGTGTAATATTCAAGTATTAAATTTCAAATTTTAAATATAAAGTGCGGTTAAATTTTTGTAGTAAATATATTATTTTAAAAAAAAATTAATATTTAAATAACATTATAAATATTTTAATAGTATAATGTAACTCGAAATGGGATTTAAAATGAATTAAAAATGAGTTGAGTTTTATATGAGAAAAATTAAACTTAAAAGTAATAATTTTGAACCTATTTATAAGAAGGTGAAACTATGAGGACCAAAATGCAAATGTTCCACTAATTTGGATAAGAACAGAGGAATTTATTCCTTCTCTGGCTGGCTTCTGGATTTCTCTGCCATGAAGAACAAGAAGAAGAAGAAGGGGAAGAAGAAGAAAAAGAAAAGGAGGGGAGAGTTTGATTAGCCGGTTTGCTTGTATGCAGCGTCCTACGACTAAAAATAGAAGAAGCACGCATACGAGAGGAGGTAAATAATCTTAATATATATATATATGTAATAAATGTATATATTAATATTGATTTGAAAGAGAGAATTATAATTAGGTTAGCTCTACTGTCAACAGAGAAATACAGCGTGAAAAAGAGAAAAAGAGAAAAAGAGATTTTGGTTAATTTCTGCGCAGCGATATGATATTAACTCAAATTGAAGTAGGAGGAACCAACTTTATATGATTTATTTGTTGCTTGCTCATTTTCTATTTTTGTTGTTTTATCGTTGATATACATTGTTGTTCTGCAAATTAAACTGATTTGTATTATTATTGTTATTTATTTATTAATACAGTGAATTGATAGATAGTACATTAAATTGACACAAATAATATTTATTACGGATCTTAATATTCATTTCACGGAATAACAGTTCATTTTCATCGCTGTACGATTGAGCTTCTATATCTAAAATTGATAAGGGCAAGATGTTGCCTGCAGTAAGTTAATCCGATGAGGGCGAAGAGTATTTGTGGGTGATATCCTAAAAGGGAGAATCACTGGACAAGGAGCGGCTTCTAGCAAGCTTCTGGGATGATAGAGTGGTAGGAACATCTGTTAGGCTTCTACATAAATAGGTATGAGAATAATAGTTCCACATCAGAATACAGAACGATAACTTATTATTAAGAAGTAAGAAATTAAGAAATACTAGATAATATACTTCACGTGCTATGCTAATGTGTTATAATATTCTTATTATGCATATGATAAATATTACGATGTGAAGATGTATATGATTTACTTATTTTATCAAACTGCATACAGTAATGTTGCTTGATTTCATATGAAGTTGGTAAAAGCTGAGTTTGCAAGGACTCGCTATCTATTTATTTTTCAGGTGCATTTCAAACTATACTCGGGATGGGTGTGAGAGCGATCTTTTTAAAAGTTGATTTTGATTAGTATTTAATTTTTTAATTAATTGCAGTGTGTTGAAAGTAATGTAGAATTATTATTTCGATAAAATTAGATTATTTTTCATGCTTATTAGTATAATATTTTGGATGTTGAATTATTTATTTAGTATTAAAAGATATTTAAGATCACCCTCGTCTAAGCTAGTCGATCCGCTGCTTAATCCATGTATTAGCGAGTCGGGTTGTGACATGCAGCATCCGCAATAGACCATGCCCAAGTTCGCAACTACCCGTGCTAGTGGGATCCAACTTGTAGGGCCAGAACGATATGGCTAACTACCCTCCTTCCATCACTAGTCTTCAACGTGCTTCCTCTCGTTGGTCCCCCTATTTTTGGGAGGCAACATATAGAAGCGGTAACCATAGCGAAGTCCTGTATGCCCTTCTAAGTGAGGGGTCACGTCCGTTGTATAAGAAATGATGCTTGCCACCATCGCTCAACCAGCAACTAGACCGTTCAGCCAAACTTCGAGGAAGACCGAGCTAGCTCTCCCGCCAAAAGGCACTATTATCGGGGATGATGTGGTAGGATCCATGCCGCCTAGCTTTCTAGCTCACCCAGTGCGGCCCAGATGAAGAGGAGTCCCTCATCCTCCAGGGGTCCCTACGACTGCTATAAATACCAAGACTTAGTGAAAGAGCAGGAACTTCTTTGTCTCTCCTAAAGAGTGCCTACCATTGCTTTTACTACACTTGTACTCTCTCTCTCCAACTTGCACTCACTACCTATGAGAGATTTTGAGCATATAGTAGAATCAAACTGGCTTGGCTGGTGGACATAAGAGGATCTCTCCAAATTACCTAAATCATTGCGTCATTGCTTCCATGCAAATCCTTCTCTCTACGTCGCCTACAAGACCCCTGTGTGTCGCCTACTGGCAAAGATTTCCCCTCTTACACGTTAACACATTTGGAGCTTTCATTAAATCTACAAGCATGGTTAGCCGACCACGCAGCCTCAATACGCTCCACAGCATTCCTCTCAGATGCTCGCAGAGGGGAAAAACCACCGTGAATGAGGCCTCCAGCTTAAGTAACTGTGCTCACTCCTGCGCAACCTCCTCTACATCTCATGACATGTAAATAGAGGAGGTGTGGACCTCATTGGTGAACCTCGCCAAGCAAGTGGAGATTCTCACCAATGTCGTCACCTATGATGGCAAGGGGCGACCCCCAACTCTGACCTCAAATTCTCCACCAACTATTGCTATCATCGAACGAAGTGACAATGGCCTAACAGCACACTGGACTTGCCCTGACAACTACCGGACCATCTCAGGCTCCGAGATCATCCTTGTCGCCGAATAGCGTGGCTCCGGTCGTGGGCCTCGTCGCTCCGCCGTTCACCCAAACTTCAGCTAGGGCTAGTGGCTGATTAGGTAGAGGAGCAGCGATGTCAGAGACTGAGAGGGGGGCGACCCTTCTAGGTAGCACGCATGCCCACACCCCAAGGAGGCATTTCCCATCAGTTCTCCGACACCCATTGGTTGGGACACGACGCCATCAGACAGTCGATTTATTCCATGGAGGGTCTACACTCGATGCCCGAAATCTTACTACGTGGCATCAATCTAGATGAAGGGTTGATATCAGCTAATTTGGCAACAAGCGTGATTGGTGGCTAATCAGTGAATTGGAAATCTCAATTTAAATCATTTTATTGATTTGAATAGGAATATTCCAAAATTTGGGCAGATTGCATTTATTCTCTTCTACTTTTATATATTCACAATTGGCATGTCATAATCTCTTTTTATTTTCGCATTTATTTTCGCAATTTGAATTTTAATTGTAATAAGCTTATATAAAGGCATAGAGTAGTGTTGTTTGCTCTTAATCTAAAATGAATTATTTCTGAGTTTGAAATATTATGTGTTATATCCCGGTAAAGGGAAAGGTTGAAGCCTTGGACGAAAATCCTTAAATACCTTAAAGAGGTTTAGGATATCACCAACTCTTCTCGAATCCTTTTGTTGTTCTCAAGCTCATATTAAGTCCAGGCTCCTGCACGTAATTTTCCTGCCCTAATTTCCCTTCAAGAGTTCTCGGCTCAGCTTTTATCGCCGACGTCGTGCGCCATACCCACGCCCTCATACTACCAGCTTGGCCCGCCTTTGTCGCCAATCGGCGAGCTCCCCGATCACCGATGATTGCCTCTGCCCGTTCACTCGCACCAACAACCCCTCGCTACCGTGCCCTTGTGCTGTCCGTTCGCGCATCGCCTCGCCTAGCCTCCGCCCAAGGTTTGGGGTGCGGCTAACACCCCCAGCCAGCTCGCCAGACCTTATCACAGGCGCCACCTCATCTGTTGTTTGTCGACACCTATGCTCCACCCTGCGTGCAAGCCCCCCCCCCACTGCGTGCCGATGCCACCCGGCTGTTTCATCCCAGTCGCTTCACTCTCTCTGGTTGCAGCAGAGTAGTCCCCTACAATCAGCGCGACCCTCTGACAGCATCCCCATTGATCTGTTGCTCTACTTGTGCTTGTTCGTTGGGTTAGTTGTCGTGGCTCATCACTGAGATTCCAGATTCTCTATTCAAGGCAATTCTAAAACATAAACAATTATTTCGAGTATGCTTAGAAGTCTGGTAGTGATCTTCAATCTTAAGAATATTTGAATTGCTCACCTGCGTGACCTGAACTGTATTGTGTGATTAAATTGCTGTTGAGTAATATTATATTGTGAGAATGTCGTTTACTGCGTACCTTAACTCTGACTTCTTGAGATGAAATTGTTCTAAATCAGTTCGCAGATTAATTAGATATTATTTGGACTTATTTTTAAATATTTAAAATTGATTTACTTAAATTGTACTTGCTTAACTATTATATAATTATCGACAACAAATATTTTCGAACAATTCTGTGATCATCTTTTAAATTTATTTACTGATCTCTAATTAGAATTATATTACGCATATTATCTCGCATCACCTGGTATCAGAATATAGTTGGAATAGGGACCATTTAAGCATATTTATTTCTGTTGGCATATGCCTACTAGGTCTGGTTTAGAATGCAAGAGATCTAACTCTCTTATTCCTATGAACCCCAAATTAGAGGCTATGTTGACCACTTTCATGGCTAAGACTAACTATTTGGATGATATGAAGAGTAAGTTTGAATAAAATAAGTGAACGAGTCTCTCACTCCCACTTTGAGGTTGAGAGATTCACCCATATCTCAGAAATTGAGGTAGATCAGCCTACGAGAGATCACTGTTAGGAGGACTGTTTACCAACCTGCTGGTCAGGCATATGAGCCTCAAGATTCTGACAAGGACTACCTACGTAGTATTAAAGTGAAAGCTCCTAGCCTTGATGGGACACTAGATTCCAAAGCATACTTAGAGTGGGAGGATGGTATGAACCACTATTTTCAGTAGTATACCATGAGTGAGCAAAGAAATGTCATGTTTGCTAAAATGAAGCTCACCTTACAAACTAGACTTTTCATTAGCAATATTAAGAGTTTGTGCCAACGCTGTGGCCTAGAGCTAATTGAGTACTAGAACGAGTTCAAGGAGATCATAAAAGAAACATACGTTCCCATCACTTATCGTAATCGACTCCTTAATCAATGGCAATGCTTCACTCAAAGAATGTGCTCTGTTACTGAGTACATTGCTAGATTCGATGAATTCATGATGTAATATGGTAAAGCTGAGAGTCCCATGATGACCTTATCCAAATTTAGAGCTGAACTAACGGAAGGTATACAATGCGAGTTGTATTTACGCCGTGTTGCAATGCTCGAAGAGGCCTATCAGATAGCCTAGGACTACAAGCAATTTCAGAAGCCTCTTATCCTCCGGCGTACTAATACTCGGGCAGGATATACCACTACTAGGCCAGCCCCTACGAGTGAGTCCTCACGTGAAAATACCAGACGTCCAGTTCGTTATTTTCGGTGCCAAGGTTTTGGTCATATTGATGTTAAGTGTGCCTCCAAGACCTTGATGATAGAGCAGGTATCTGAGGATACTCATTTATCTGCTGAGGACATAGAACTAACATATGTAGCTGACCCCGTATATGCAGAAGAATTTGAGGAGTATGACGTAGAATTTCGATCTTTCATACATACATTGAAATAAATGAAAAAAAATCTGCAAAATTCTTTTTGACAGTGAAAGTTGTATTAATGCAATTTCCATCAAGACTGTCGCTTATGTGGGGTTGACCACTATCGATCACCCACATCCTTATCGAGTAGCGTGGATTGATGCTCCCTCTGTAAAGGTTAAGCATCGGTGTCGAGTTCCTATTTTCTTCAATTCTTATCAGAAGGATATCTGGTATGACGTACTACTAATGCAAGTAAGCAATGTGATTTTAGGTCGGCCCTGGCTGTATGACCTTGATATCAGTTTATTTGGTTGCTCGAACAATTGTGCTTTTAAGTACAAGGGTGATTGTATTGCTATCGATCCATCGCCACCACGATTGACCTCTAAGCGAGCAATTGCTATACCAAAGAAGCCCGACAAGAAGAAGGAACTCCACCTGATTTGTGATAACGAGGTCAAGAGAGAGATCACATTAGGAGAGTGTGTTTGGGCCATTGCTGTTCAAGAACTTCAAGAGGCCCCCACTACCAAATATCCACTTGAGGTGATCCCACTGTTAAGCGAGTTCGCTGATATCTTTCCTAACGACCTGCCAAACAGTCACCCTATTATGTGTGACATTCAGCACACTACAGACATTGTTTCGGGGTCCACTCTACCGAACCTGCCTCATTACCGCCTTAATCCTAAATTGTGATGGAGAGTTAGCTCCAAACCATACCACAATTGTGCAAGAAGGGGGTATGGTTCGATTGCTGTCCCCAATCCTTTAAGCGAAGAGCTTCCCCCAAGGAAAGAACACAGCTCAAACGGGAGAACTAACATCGGGAATGTCGCCAGAAAAGGAAGGGAAGACGTAGGGTGACGTGCCCTATGCGCTACGCCTCATGAAGAAGTGCCCAGGAAGGAGGGAGAGGAGAATGTAGAAAGTGAGAAGATGAAGAGGCAGCTGAGTGGTAGCGCATCCTGTTGGACCTAACCCCGGAGGGAAAGTAATTAATTGACGCACTAGTTGGGTTGTGAAGTGATGTGGAAAGGGGCTTCTCAGTGGCAAATGGAGGGTGCTAGGACATCCTCCTCTAGTTGGCTAACTGCGAGTAGAAGCTCCAGGGTATATCTAACAAGGTTAGGGTTGCTGAGGAAGGGCGCTCCGCTGTTGAGGTTATTGCGGCGGAGCTTAGGAAGGAGATAGCCGCATGTTTGGAATAATCCGCGTGCAGGTTCAACTGAAGGAGTTGTCTGAAGCACTTAGGGTGTTGCAGCAACGATGCGTCGAACTGGAGGCACAACAGGATAGGGAGGATTTGTTTGCTCGGTTAGCTAATGATTGAGCAGAGGCCTGTGAAGTGGAATGCCTGAAGGTGATCTGGGAGTGGGTAGATGTCGAGTGCCAACAAAGGTCCCTTACCGATTCCACGGCCCAGAACAATGAGCTGCTGGCGAAGCTAACTCTCCAGAGTGTTGCCCATTGAGAGTCGCTGAAGAAGAAGCGGGAGGAAGGCAGGCGCTTGGCCAAGGAGGAGGAGGACAAAAAGAGTAGAATGTTGTCAAAAGGAGTCAGGAGATGACCCGCGACAATAACACTGCATTGATCGCGGAGATTAGCTTGCTGCAGCTGCAGATCGAAGTGTCGCAGGTTGAGAGTGTAACCCTTTAGCAAGTCATAGGCCACAAACGGGACTTGGTTAGCCAGCGGGTGACGGATATTAGGGAGGTTGTGTCCCGAGATGTGGAGAACATCGCCATCTCCTTGGTTGGGCAGGCTTGACAGATGTAGATCGCCTACGATTACTTGCTTTGGTCTTGGGTGGAAGTGGGGCTACTTTCGGAGATGGTTATGCATCTCCTCGTGGTCTTGCTGTTTGTTGGTTCGGAAGGACCGTACTTGTTATTTCGTGGGCCATAGTGTCCAGCGCAGAACGTTGCAGGCATAGGGGCCATTCACGAGGAGTATGTGCCTGCTAATGTAGACGGGGTACCATCAAGCAGCAGTAGCAAGGGCTGGAATGATGGAGATTTACCTCTTTCTTTTTGTATTTTCTTGTGTCTATTTTTTTCTTACTTTCGAACTTGTAAAAGGTTAGTTTGAGAATGTGATGGAAATTTTGGAATGATAACGTACATTGTCCATTCTTTCCTTTTTGTGCAGTTTGTTGTTGTATGCTTCCTATGTTTGGAATGTATATAGGGAGGTACGTCGCTCGTGTGGTGCTGTAAGCCTTCATTGAGAGTAAGCAGCTGAATTATGTCTAAGTGTAGGCTCGTACCTCGTTAAAGTGCACCTCAGCATAGTTGTTAGTTTTATGAGCTCAATGGTCTGTTATGACGTGTGGAATCGTAGATCCATTCTTAGAGACATGTTAGTGGAGTGGGACTTAGTAAGTTTAAGGCGTACCTAGGGTATGACCCATGCCACATTATGGTTCGTTCCATTGTCGACTGCATTAATGGAGGTGCAGGGTATCCGTACATGGTAGGTATGATGAGCTTGGGAAATCTATGACGCTTTGGTTGTTGTGCCCATTGATGTGAGTGCGGGCCCCACTCGTCAGCGGCACATGGGTGCGTATGAGATTAGATATGGGTTGCCTGTTGTTGTCGGCACGCAGGGCTATAAAGGTAGGAGCGAGGTGCTTGACGTCTTGCTGGCTCCCACGATTGTTCTCCTATTTTTGTTCTTTCCTGGCGACTTTCGAAAGTAGATAACGAAGAAGAACAGGCTTGTGATGGGACTGCTGGAGAAATTCTTCAACGAGTATGATGGTCATTTTCGAAGCCTGATGGTGCATCACGAAGCCTTAATGCTAATCGCGGCTTCAGCTTAAGCCTTTAGCTTAAGGTTTGGGTGGCAAAGAGAAGGATAGGCCCAACAAACTACTGGCAGGCTGTGCCTGCGTTTATAGCATCTTTTTCAACTTGGAGATGATGCTGCCTTCACAGTCGGAGTTCGTGGAGGTGTTAAATGGCTACAAGATAGTACTAGTGCACTTGTCACCAAATGGGGTGGCGTATGTATACGCCCTCATTCATGTCCTGAGGGATAGCAATAGGACGTGGGACCTGATGATCTTTCGGGTGCTTTTTATATTTCAGGAGAACGTCTAGCACCCAGGTTGCCTGAACATGAGGGCGTGGACCAAGGATGCCCTCTTCGCTTGTTCTCTTGGCTCCTAGTCAGATTGGTGAGACTACTATTTCTTCGTCGGTAGGAAGCTAGAGCCAGATAACCTTGTTTCGGGGGTGGTGACGGACGACTGCATATTCAAGGTGCCCCAGTTCAAGGTGGATGATAGAGTGGCGAAACTAGTGGCTCGTCAAAAGGGTGTGTCATTTCCCTTGAAAGAGGTCTTAGCCAACGTCAGGCCCGACCTAGAGGCTTATGCCGCAGAGGGAGGATATGTCGTGGTAGAGTTGGTGGAGGCGTCGACTGGCTGGGAACGACTGAGAAAAGAGAAGAGAAAGAAGGTGACGAGGGCGGCCGCTGCTGCTAAGTTGGTGGAGGATAAGGAGGAGGAAGAAGAAGGAAGCAAGGGGAGTGACGTAGGGATCCCATCGAGCAACAACGAGGAGGTCAACAAGCTCCCCCTTAATCAAGTGCTTCAAGGGAAAGGAAGTGATGGCAGTGTCCCTCGCTAAGAAGAAGATAATCTTCGACCGCTAGAAGCTCCTTGCGTCAGGGTTACTAGTTATTAGCCTGGCGATCGGTGTGGCAGCGCCCTGTAGCAAAGCACCCAAGAATGAGAAGGAAAGGGTAACAGGAGAAGACGAATCCCCACGGAAGAGGGTGAGAACGGAATCCACTATCACCTTAGATGATAAGGGCAATGGTCAGGTGGTTCCTGCAGAGGAGGTGCAGATGGTCCTGGCCTCCGGAGTTGTGTTTAATGACGTCCTTTTCTCCATAGGGATGATGCGTGAATTGATAGGCTTTGGAGGTTGTTTCGACAATAAGGAGGTGAAGGTGGAGGTTAAGTCCATTGCTAAGAACCAGAACCTTCGTTTTCACCTTCCCCAAAGATTCAAGAAGGGTTTATCCTTCCCCAGGGACGCCGGCCTGATGTTGGGACGGGGTTATTTGCGTGAAGAGCTAGGAGGATACCCTATCCACAATTTTCGGGGTGGACATGGCCGAGAAGATAGCTAAGGACCTTCTTTTGATAAGTCTAGGTACCGTTTCTTTGTCTGTGTTCTTTCTTTGTGGCCGCTCTGCTGATTTCCTTCTTTGTATGCAGGCCATAGGTCGGTTCTTCCACTACATTGGCCGAGTGGAGATGAAGGCCAACCTAGTCCGCCAAGACCAGGAGGGAACCCGCCAAGGTTAGCAGATGGAGAAGGTGTGGGGACAAGGTGGGCGCGGAAGGTTCACACGAAACATGGGATTAGAGTGCCGCAGGCTTAAGGTGGACATGGTGGCTCTCCGGGCCATGTCTGTCCTTCCCCGGAACGATTGGGCCAGGTAGGTGGGGAAGCTTCGAGCCTCCCACCATGCAGAGGCGGATGTTGTCTCGGTAGAGTTGGTAGTGGTGAAAAAAGAAGCTTGGGCCGCTAAGGAGGAAGTGGCGGCGATGAAGGTGGAGGTCACCAGCTTGAAGCAGTAGGTCTTTGGCTCAGTGTTCTCCTTGGAGATCCTCAAAGCCCTGAAGGAGAAAGTGGCTGTTGATTACGCGCAGAATCTGCTATTTCTGAAGCACAGGATGACAGACATTGGGTTAGGATGGGACTCCCTCATAATAAGCTTTCCATGGAGGAAAGTCTTGGGAAGGTTGCCCTAATCGAGTTTCTGGGTTGTGAGTCTAGCTGCTCGGTACCTAGTTTAGATCTTCCTAACGAAAGCATGCCTCAATTCTTTGAGATTTTGCCATGTGGCTTTCTGGAAGATAAGGAGGATCTAGAGAACGAGGGAACTGGCCCAGCATAGTAAGATTGTATTTGTTTTCGTTTCTTTGTAATGTATTTTGTAATCATGTAATTTCTCTTTATAATGATTAAAAGGAAAGTTTCAGTAATGTGTTGACAATGCATGTATGTATGAAGTGTGTGTGTATAGAGATGCAGAGGATATGGAAGATTCGAGGAGTTGTTTCCACGGAGTGTACTTGAGCGTTAGTTTACTAAGTGATGCTCTGTCGAAGGGTGGTATATATGGATGTGCGCTAACTTCTAAGTCCGTACCTGTAGGGCAAAAGCTCAAACACCTTAGTCACAAGTTTCTTCTAGGAAGTTTGGTTTTTCCTATAGTAGAGTCTAGGTGGCCTTTTGCCCTCGTGCCGGGGGTGGTTAGTGTTAGAGCTTGAATCGTCGTTAGGTCCGTGCTAGGAGGCAAGAGCTCAGGCGCCTTAGCTACGGATGACTTAGGTATTAGGCCAAATCTCATAATAGAACCTGGAGAGCCTCTTGCTCTGTGTCTAGGATGGTTAGGGCTAGGAAGGTGAAAGGAGCATGACGTGACCCTGTAATTCATGCTTGGAAGGAGGTTTAGATGTGTTAGTTGTATTGTGAATCTGTTTAGGGGAGCATATACGCCAATATGCAGTATCTCCAAAACCTCCTGGCTTTGGAGTTATGAGGTCTTTAGCCGAGAGAGTGACGTAGCCTTGTGATTCATGCCTACAGGGAGGTTTAGGTATGTTAGTTGTACGATGAGTCTGTATGTGGGAGTAGACCGGGATGTAGGACTTTGGAAACTTCTTGGCTCTAGAGTTGAGGCCTTTAGTCGAGACAGTGGCGTAGCCCGGTCATTCATGCTTTGAGGGAGGTTTAGATTTGTTAGCTGCACGATGAGTCCGTGTTGGGGAGCACATCGAGATGCGAGACATAGGAAACTTCTTGGCTCTAGAGTTATAGGGTCTTTAGCTGAGAGAGAGTAGTGTAGAAGCATAGGAGTTATTGGTTGGATGGGCATTACTTGAGTTGCTGCTAGGTTAGCCCCTTTTCTCGGTCAAGCTCATGGTTTGCTCGTTGTCGTGTGATCTAGAGTATTATGATGGAGTGTGGATCGTTTCGAGTGTGACCTGTCACATAAAAGGAACAAATTAGTATTTTTTTCTATAGTTACTCTGTGCTGACATGCCATACAAATTGACAAGGGAAGTGAAATTTATTAGATTTTGATATAGCATGGTGCTGCAGGGTAACATAAGATTAAGAAGTTTTAGGGGTTGAATTTCTTCGAGTCTTTTCCACTCTAAGTGCGTGGAATTTGATATAGCATGGTGCTGCAAGGTAACATAAGATTAAGAAATTTTAGGGGTTGAATTTTTTTAAGTCTTTTCCACTCTAAGTGCGTGGAATAAGCATCTCGTCGTGCTGTATCAAGTGGTAGGTGTTGGGTCCAATGGCTTCACGTACTAGGAATGGTCCTTCCTTGTTCAATTCCAGCTTGGGAACACCAAGGCTCGTTTCACCGTCATGTGCCTTCTGAGGAAGAGATCCCTAGGGAGGAAGTCCCGTGGGTTGACCCTTTGATTATAGTAGCATTCCTTGCAGCATTTGCATCTTCTTGAGAGCCACTTGCTGTTGATGACTTTCTAGGAGGTCTATGTCAAGGCGCTGACTTGCCATTGGCCTTGGTTCATTCCTTGAAGTTGCAGGAGTCGTACGCACTTGAGGGAGTAGTATTTCAATTCCATTGGAGACTCCTAGGTAATTGTCAAAGGCGCCATGTTGTCGGGCTAGATTGCTTTTGGGTGCACCTTCGGCCAACGTTTCTTGGTTCTGTCTAGTCATTTCTTGAGGATGTTGATATTCTTATTGGCTACCTCAGTTAGTTTGTTGGTTCGTGGGTGCCATACGGACATGAAACGGATCTACATGTCGTGTTTGTAACAAAATTCTCTGATATGAGCAACGACAAAAGGTGTGCCATTGTCTGTGATGATCATTATGGGGACTTCGTAGCGACATGCAATGTTACTTGTGTTAGTGGAATGGCTTCTACCCACTTAGTGAAGTAGACCACAATGAGTAGGATCTACCGGCAGTTTCTGGTGGCCTGTGGCATGGGTCCAATGAAGTCCAACCCTAATATCACGAACGAACTGGGGTAGTTGATAAGATGGAGGTAGCCAACTGGTTGGTTCAGTAGGTTAATGTAGTGTTGGTTTTGGGGACACTCCTGCGTAGATGTCGGGCCAGAAGTAGCCTTGACGGAAGATGCGAGTGACCAGGCTGTAGTTGCAGGCATGTGAGCCACTCTTTTGTGTGTACTTCTCTCATGACTTTGCTGCTTCCTTTGGAAGACGGCATTTTGAATAAGGTTGAAAGTTGGACCGACTATACAATACTTCATCGATCAAGAGGTATTTAGCGCATCAGTGCTTGAGGTCCTTTACTTCCTTCTTATCCACGGGCTACTTAGTCCTTTAGTTAGGCTATAATTTCGTCCATCCAGTATGGTGCGATCTCCATTTTGGCAACCTCTTGGATGTCATAACTTGGGTGATTAAGGATGGAGTGTTGCCAAAAGTTTGGACTCTCGTACTTGGCGAAAAAATGTGCTGTTTTATTTTCACGGGGAGTATGGGTGATACAAAACTCTTTGAAGTTGGTCATGGCCCATTCCACTATACAGAGATACATTTTTAGTGTAACTTCCTTGTCCTCAAAAGTCCCTTTGCCTGGTTGACGATAAGGAGCGAGTCGCTGTAGGCCTGTAGGTATTTCATGCCGACGCTTCTAGCAAATTCTAGGCCAATGTATAGTGCTTCGTACTTGGCTTGATTATTGATAATTGCAAAGCTGAAGCAAATGGAACGATGGAACTTCTCCGATGGGGCTGGTGAGTAGTATTGTTGCCCCTTGGGTTGTGGCTTTGGATGCACCATCTATGTGAAAGATCCACAGGGTATGCTTCCATTCCTCTGGAGGCAGCTCCGAAGTAGAGAGTTCC
The DNA here is from genome assembly GCA_019297695.1 of Apostasia ramifera. Lineage (NCBI taxonomy): Eukaryota > Viridiplantae > Streptophyta > Magnoliopsida > Asparagales > Orchidaceae > Apostasia > Apostasia ramifera. The sequence goes on along the minus strand of JAEMOT010001906.1, from coordinate 8,101 downwards.
GCAGCGAAAATCGCTAAGGCTTGGGCTTGATGGTCATCTGCAAAGTGAAACAGATGTTGAACTCGCTCAATTCAATTGACCGATTGAGGAACTGTTGATTAGTTTCTAGGCTATGAAGTTTCGGACTGGTTGGTTCGTGGCCACCTCCACGGTATGCGCCTCAGCTTCCGCGTTACTGTGATGAGGGCTCGTGGAGGATCCAATGCACCTGGAAGCACATCCCATGGAGGATCCACAGGGTGTGCTTCTGTTCCTCCGGAGGCGGCTCTGAAGTAGAGAGCTCGGCAGTGAAATCCGCTAAGGTTTGGGCTTTGATGTTCGTCCACAAAGTGAAATGGATGTCAAACTTGCTTAATTCAATGGACCGCTGTAGGAATCGTTCATTGATTTTTGGGTTATGAAGGACCCGTTGAAGTGGTTGGTTCGTGGCCACCTCCATGGTATGCGCTTGGAAGTATGGCCTCAACTTCCGCGCTGCCGTGATGAGGGCCTAGACCAACTTCTCCAAAACAGGGTATTTAATTTCCGCATTAGCGAGAGTGTGACTGACGTAAATGATAAGTCGTTGCACCCCGACGTCCTCTTGTATCAGCACAACAAAGACGATAGTATCAAATGAACCTAAGTACATTTGTAAGACCTCGCTTCCTGGGGGGGCATTTAGGAGTGACGAAGAAGTTAGGTACCTTTTAAGAGAGAGGAAGGCCTCTTCACACTCTATAGTCCAATTGTTTCCTTTTTTAGCTCATAGTGCTTTGAAGAAAGGTAAACACCGTTCCCTTGACTTGGAGATGAAACGATTGAGACTCGCTACTCTCCAGCTAATTGTTGAATCTCCATGTGAGTTTTGGGTGACGACATGTCCAGGATTGCAGTTATTTTGTCCTGGTTAGCCTCAATGTTCCGAGCCCCAGGAACTTGCCAGAGGATGCCCCAAAGGTGCACTTGGAAGGGTTCAACTTCATTTGGTACTTCCAGAGCGTGTGGAACATTTCCTACAGGTTTAGAAGATGTTGCGAGGGAGAGGCTCTCTTGAACAGAATGTCATCAACATAGGCCTCTAAGTTCCTCCCACTTTGCTATTTGAACACCTTGTCCATCGTCCATTTATAGGTAGCTCCCACATTTTTGAGACTGAAGGGCATGACTTCGTAACAGTGCATGCTTTGGTCCATTTCAAAGGTCTTCTCTGCGTTCTCCGATGCTATTTTGATTTAGTGGTACCCGGAGTATGCTTTTAGAAAGCTCATCTCGGGGTGTCTGGAGGTGCAGTCAATGAGAGTGTCAACCCATGACATGGCGTGAGTCTTTAAGACTGGCCTCATTTAATGTGCGAAAATCTATGCACATTCACCACTTGCTGTTGGCTTACCATATTACGTTGTACCAATCTCTCAATTTCAACTCTCATTTTTACCCAAGGTGAATGTGGAATATATTTCTGTCTGAAGGTGTGGCATCCTGGCTACCAATACTCAACCTCCCTCTTTACACTCGAGCCGAGCTACCAGCAACTAAGACATCGGACTTACAATTTACAACATGCAATATATCATTTAACATCCCTTTGCCACAACCTTCGATATCTCACACCATATCCCGTGATCCTTCTACTGCATTATCTACCACCAAAAAATGGCAGGAGTTTGTTAATACAAACTCTGTAGATAAAACAGTATCCCAAAAAATAATAAACAAACTTAACACTGCATACAGACTGAATAAATCTCATGTATTTACAATTAGATAAAAAAAAATTAATATCTTCTTTATAATAATTCTAACATGCAAGATATGCTTTTTATATTATACATTAGAATCAATATTATAATTGCTTTCATTAAAACTTAATAACTCAATTTATTTCATTTATGGCCCTAGGTTTCTCAACCAATCACCTCAAATGTCTCAGTCATTTTGGAGATCGTCACATTCCCGTGAGTAACCCCTTCGAATTACATCACAGGACATCGTCATGTTAATTATCACAAGGATCCTTTCACAATGGCTCTCATTAGTCATTTTTATGAAAGTCATCACCCCCTTCAGCCCAGAAAGAGCATTGGACTCCGTCGCGCCAATATCATTTAATTTAAGCTCGAGCTAAATATGTGTGATTGCTTGTGAGAAGCTTTCTTTTAAACAGTCATTGTTGCCTTCCACATTATATATGCAAATATCTTTACTTTCATTACTAGATCAATGAGCTCTTTGTAATAACTCATATTGATCTGTTTGTTTGAAAGGTTAAATTCAATAAAATTAAAATTAAACTTAGATAGAGATATTTTTTTATTAAAAGTTGTGAATGATATGAAATAAAGTTAATTATTATGTTGGAATATGTGAGGGATGTGATATAAAGTTAATTATTATGTTGGGATAAGTGAGGGATATAATATAAGTTAGTTATTATTTTAGTAATGTGTGTAGGATGTGAAATAAAGTTAATTTTTAATATTAAATTTTATGTGTGATGTGATATGTCTGATTAAAATTAGACCAGATTAATTTTCAACGTCCAAACAAATGGGGCCTAAATTATAATTTTTACTGTGACGCCCATGACCGAAGAGGGCAGGGAGTGATCATCGGGTGATGTCCTAAGAGAAAGGAATCTGAGGCAAAGTGCGGCTCCTGGCAGGTTTTCAGGCCAAATAATGCGTGGTGAAAGGGGCACAGGAATGAATCGACCCACATCGGAAAGGGAGGAAGATCCTGAGCTGTATAAGTAGATAACGTAATTTCAAATAGTAGAAACGCCTTTTGGGGCAAAACTGTGAGGCTAATGATGAAAAACTTCATAGTTAAGCGTACTTGAACTGGAGTAGCACTGGGATGGGTGACCTCCTGGGAAGCACTCGAGTCACGCAGTTTTCCTCCAAAGCAGACAATAACTCTACAATAAGATCACGGGATATTATATTTACATTCCATATCATAAATCCTGACTTCTTGATTATTATTGCATTACCAACATCAAATGAAATAGATGTATTATCATATTTTTCACGCACGACATGTTCATTTTTGTATTAAGGAATAAAGGTTACAAGTATCATACATAAAATAAAAATATACTTCACATAACTTTTACTGACTAACTGTAAAAATATAAATTACTTTCTTAAATCACATCAATTTATTTCTTCACTTATCTTAGCAACATATAAAGATCACTCTTAACAACTATCACAACTTCACAAATAATGAAAAAGACCACCCATCTTATTTATGCAGTGACTTTTGCTTCCTCTCCACTCTTCTACTTTCAAACTTTTCTGCAGAGATTTATTTCTTCTTACTCACAAATAATGGAAAGAAGAATGTAGTTTTCTCTCCCATTAAGCTTTCATATAAAAATACAAATAAATCTCTACTTTTATCTCAAATTTAATCAATAAATTGATACTCGTACAAATCTAATCAAATATTACTTTTATCTGATCAATCATCTAATCCCCAATTAATAATAAATAATAATATAAATAGCTTATACTTAAGCTAAACCAATTATCCACCTAACCAAACTGCTGCTTAATAGATGATAAACCTTTAATTTAATCTCATAGATTCTTAACCAATTTGTCTCTAGTTTTTCTTAATTTTCACATCTTACATTTATAAAAACATGTCCACTAACTTCCCTTGTAACTTGAAATTCATTAAATAGATCAATTCAACAATAAAAAGCAATTAAAATTCCACCGCATTAATTCATTCTCAAAAATATCACAATTTCGTAAACACAATTTAAAGGGCAAGAATTACCTACTTTATTTACCGTTTTGACAAAGCTTGAATTTCCTCCTTTATTTCTTTTCTTTTCCTCGTCTTTCTTCTTCTTCCCACTCACAGCAGCAAACAAGAGCTTCTTCCCAGCTTTTTCCTTCTCTTCTTCTTTTTTTCTTCTTCTTCTTGCTGTGCTTCCCAGCCATCTTCTCCTTCCTCTCTCGCCTGACGGCAGCCTAGGCGAGCGGTATAGGGGCGCAGAACAGAGAGCGAGAGAGATGTTATTTCTCTCTCTCTCTCTTTTATAAAACCGTGGATGAGAGACATAGGAGAGGCGGTGGGCTACTACTAGCTGCTGCTGGCAGCCCACAATTATTTTTTTAGGAAAAATTATAATTTAGTCCTTCAATTTTCAAACACTTATAAACAAGTCCAAAATTCTTACGTTTTGGTCTAAATTTATTTATTTTGAGTTCAAATCAGCTTTAATTTTAAACCTCAAATCAAAATCTGTTTCTTTCCAAGTAATAGCCTCTACTAGTCTATCACTTAAGTGGATTCGTTGGTAATGTTTCCACCAATCGTTTCCTTTTCCATCCAACACTATAGCTACTAAAGAAACCTTTCTGTCATTAGGACATCGCATTCCCTCGAAGACCTCCATCTTCTCCAGCCAATTTTCTGCAACTAATGGATCTGTGGTTCTCTCAAAATATCGAGGGTGCATTTTCTACAACCAGATCAATTTGGGGTTCTTGCTGAATATTTTGCACAATTTGAGATATTGGCTAGGGTATTTCGTGATACACTCCTTGTGATATTACTTGAGCCTTAGCCATATCATCCAAACAATCCACTATAACATTCAACGGTTGAGCGATCCGCTCATCTCTATTCATCGTATGCTCCTCTTCCCTTTGTTGACCATGAGTATCGATTTTACTACTCGATCCCTGTACCTTAAGAAATGTCCTCCTGTAATAGTAATATTAGTACAATTACAAATAGGAGATAATAATCGGTATAAGTATGTGGAATTCCCAAATCCTATCTTTACTACCCACACTCTCGTCATTTTCTATGTATAAAAATAATAAATCTGCACTGATACCACCAAGTCACATCTTCAATCACCCCAACTCTCGCAACGGAATCAATCAAAGGTAGATTAGAGTTGATCAGGTGTGACGCAGAAGAACTATGTAATAAAAATTATTATAAACACAACTATAAGCCAATTTTACAATTAATCAAACAAAGAATCACTTTCTATATATATTATATTTCATATTTCACAAAATACTACTACAAACAAAACTAAACTACTTCAAACCATTTATTTATCTACAGATAATACAGTTGTATATCATTATCTACATTGAGTTTCTTTCTACACAACTAAAAACAGTAAATAAAATAAGATACTATTCGGCCTTACCCTCCTTTTCTATCCCCTTTGCTTCTTCATATGTACCAGGCGATGTACCTACCATAACTTAGATAAAACAGTATCTCAAATAATAACAAACAAAATTAACATTACATACAGACCGAATAGATTCAATGTATTTAGAATTTAAAAAGAAATGAAACCAATATAATTTATCCCCATGACAAGCCAAACATGCAAGATATATTTTTTATGATATACACTAGAATCAAAATCATAATCGCCTTTATAAAAATTTAATAACTCTACTTATTTCATTTTTGGGCCCTAAGTTTCTCAACCAAACACCTCAAATGCCTCAGTCATCTCAGAGATCGTCACCTCCCCGTAAGTAATCTTTTTTCTAATTATATCACAGGACATCGCGTCAATAATTATTATCATAAGGATCCATTCACACAACGGCTCTTATTAGCCATTTTTATGAAAGTCGTTACCACCATCAGCCTAAAAGAGTCGTCATCGCGCCAACATTATCCAATTCAGCTCGAGCTAGGCATTTATGATTGCTTGTGAAAAATCTTTCTTTAATTCCATTTTTTGCCTTTATAACAATTCATATACATTATGAAACAAAATTATTTAACCGCCTGTACCCCTTAGGCTTCATAATTTTTAGAGTCCAATTTAATAGAATAATCACAAAAAATACTCTCAATAATTCTCATGCAATTCGAAACTCGTTTAATAACTAAACTGAAATATAAACAGTCGCAAATTCTAAATCAGAAAATTACCAATTACTATTCTAAAACCTCAAACTTAGCAAAATAAATAGCATGATGGAAAAGATTCATCTTCTTTGCGTCATAATTTGAATAAGATAGGGAAGAAGAATTTTGACCTCCAAATAATTTTTCATCTTCTTCCTTCCTCCTTTTTTTTCTTCCTTCTTCTTCCCACACACGGCAAATAGAGAGAGCTGCTGCTGCTTTCTCACTCTAGCCTTCCTCTCCTTCTCCTCATCCTTCTTCTTCTTCTTTTCCTTGCAGCTGTCATTGCTTTCCTTTGGTCGGCGAAGGCTGACGAGCGAAAAATAGAAAGCGACAAAGGGAGAGATGTAACCGAGAGAGAGAGAGGCAGTGAGGGAGAGAAAAAAACATGGCAACCCCCTTAATGCTTATCCTAATAATGAAAAAAATATAATTTAGTCTCTAATTTTTTATTTTCTTATAAATAAGTCCAAAATCTTTACACTCAAGTCCAAATTTCTTTATTTTAAATCCAACTGAATTTTAATTAATTTTAAATCATATTTCAAGTTTCTATAAATCATAAAAATAATTCAATGTCATGCTTAAAATATTTTTTTTAACAAAACATGATATCTAAAATAAAAATTTAAAACCTGGATATCACAAAGGTTGTTGGGTTTGACAAGCTCAAGGAGACCCATGTAAATTGCCCTGATTTTGGACTTATTTACGCGACTGAGAGTTCGGGGCAGACTAGTGAATATCCAGATTATCTCATTTAAAATGGATACCTTTTTCGCAGTCGCGCTTATGTTTGCCTCAGACTTCTGTGAGAGATTTTATGATCTGGGAGCTTCATGCAATGGTCTCGCTGGTCATTTGGGTGAAATAAGATCATCAAAGCCGTTGAGAGTCAATTTTATTAGCCAAGTCTGAAAAAAGATGTAGCTCAGATTGTCTAGTGTCGGACTTATGCTATTGCGAAATAGTAGAAGCAAAACATAGGGTTATATACGCAGGACCTGAGTATTTAACTTCGTTCTAGGTCTGCCTCGGACAGCTGCACGACACGATTCTATTTGTATAGCCGTGGATAGGTTCTCTAAAATGGCATATTTCCTTTCTTGTTCTAAGACTCTGACGCTTCTAGGATAGCTCGTCTCTTCTTTGATGGAGTCGTTCGTCTGCATGGGCTAAAAGTATGATTTCGGATACGGACGTGAAATTTATGAGTTATTTTTGGAAGACTCTTTGGCACCTCCTAGGAACTAAGTTGAAGTTTTCAACTGCTTATCATCCCCAAACTGACGGTTAGACCGAGGTGGTCAATAGGAGCCTAGGAAATCTTCTTAGATGTCTGGTAGAAGAAAATGGTAGGAATTGAATATGATCATACTTAAGACTAAGTTTTCATATAATAATTTTATCAATAGGGCCACAGGTATAAGTTCATTTAAGGTCATGCATAGTTACAAGTCTAGGACCCCCACTGACCTTATTCATCTACCATTATATCATTAAATTTCTGAATCTATATAATCATCTGCTGAGCATATTAGGCATTCGCATCAAGATATCAGTAAAAGAAATAAGCCTCAGTAATAAGTGATGCGGGACAGGTGAATGATAATGCAGTTTAGAGATCAGCAATATTACAAAGCAAATTATTCACAAAATAATGCTAAATATCAGAGAATAATTTTGTAATAATTGAGAAATTAATTAAACCCGCAAAAACTAATTTCTTTTAAAATCTTAAATAAATTAGATCGAAGGTAATTGAAAAATTACCAATTCAGATTAGGGCGTAATCCGGTTTTTCAATAAATCAGAAACAGGGAATAGGATTCAGGTTCTCACAATATTTAACCAACAGTAATTATAAATCACTTAATAATGAAAGGTCGCACAGGCGGAACAAGCTCGAGCAAATCACAAACGAGTAGAAAAATCCAGATCGTTCGATTTTACCAGATTAAAGGTTTTATTGAAATTCGTACCTGAGTCAGAAAATTTAGGGACCAAGGTGTAATTTTTTTTCCCAAAAATTAGGCAGTCCAGGGGCGCTCGGGTTTGGGCGCGAGCAACGCGGGCGAAGCGGCGGGCGCGGCGGGCGCGCTGGCGCGCGGGCATGAGCGAAGCGATGGCGCGGAATTGAGGCGCCGGCGACGGCGGAGCAGGGGCGCCGGCGACGGCGGAGCAGGGGCGCAGGCGACGGCGGAGC
>JAEMOT010001902.1:671-71739 GCA_019297695.1 Apostasia ramifera | reverse complement strand
TCAAATTTGAGGTTGTGGAAAGAAACTCTCTTTCCGATAAGTAAACCAACAAGTGAGAGCTCCCACAAAGTTCTGAGTCCTAAAACCGTGATTTCAGAAGAATTCAGCTTACAACGATGCAAAACATTACCTATACTTTGGTTATCTTTTAGGATAGAGGCCCTAGAACTCTCTTCTCTCCTCAAGAGGGATTGTTTGGGAAAGAAATTCGCTGGGCTTTTCTTATAATTAACTCTTTTACCTCCATAGGAAAAGAAAGTTCTCGGAAGATTTAAAAGGTCTATCAAAAGAAAAAAAGATTAAAAGGATCCATGAAACCAGTCTGAACAGATTCAGATCCAAACAATGCTGGCTGAGACAAAAAAAAAATCCACATAAATCTACTAAACTGATAGGAGCAGATTGCAATGACGAAAAACTCAGTGAGAATTACCGCTTCAGATCAAGGGTTTGCCAGAAGGCAGCAGACTGCTGAACTGTTCATCACTCCTCTGTTTTGACGAACTTCGCCTAAGATCAATGGACTGCGAGAAACCCTCTGCAAGATACTGAAATCTGATTAAATTCCTAATAAAATACCGTTTTACCCCTCTCTCTCTCTCTCTCTCTCTCTAGGACCTTTCTCTTTGGCTGCGATTTGAGCGATGAAGCTTCTCTCCCTTCCATCTATCTCCAGCGGGGAAATCGGCGAGATGGCGAAATCGGCAAAATCCCTCTTTCTGTCTCGCATCCTCTATCTCCGACCTGGAATCTGGTTCTCTTCCCCTCCTCTCTCTCTTTTCTCTCCTGCATCATCGCACTCGAAGAGGAGGCGAGATCCGTTAGGCGGTGAGGCGGCTAGGTGGGAGATTTGCGGTGAAGGAATTAGCCGGCATTTCTGTGAGTGAGTGAGAGAGAGAGAGAGAGATGCCTTACTTCTTGGTGAGCTGACTTCGAATTTGAATGTCAAGTGGTACGTTGTTGCGCATGGACCGCCAGATGTTGGAACTCATCTTCAAAAAGAGAGAAGCGTGTCGATAGTAATGAGTTCTTCTACGCTGAAACTTATAATTAATCTAGGTTACCAATAAATAGAATATTTTATCTAACTCGATCGGTCTAATATTAACCGAGTTATATACTAAGTTCAAGATCAAATAACTTAACACAAAAAAAAAAAAAAAAAAACTTAACACAGTCCATTCGAAACATTTTTTAATTATTTTTTGATGAAATTTTTGTTTAAAAAATTTCAGTCCATTGAAAGTATGCCAATATAATTTATATTATATAATTAAAGTTGGTTTAAAAGAGTGCTGAAATTTTAAAATCTCCAAAATGCTCTTATAAATTTTTATAATTATATTTATGCCCCTCTCTTATTTGATAGGCCTGTCAACGGATCGGATTCGGGTCGGATTGATTCTGACCTGGATCCAAATTCATATATATCAGATCGGGCCATGGTCGATTCATATTCTCTCGGGTCAGAAATCGAAATGGTTCGGAATTCGAATTTTCGGATTTAATCCATTTACAATAAAAGTAGTTATTTTTAAGTATTTTTCATTATCAAATTTAAAATAATATTAAATTTATTGAAAAAAAAATAAAGTAAAAATGTTATATTTTTATGAATTAATTAAATATTTTAGTATAAAAATCAATATTTATAATATATATACATATATATTGTGAAATATAAACTGAGCATTATAAACTAAAATCTATTAATAGAATCTCTGAGAATCTTTTATTAATTAATTATAATGACATTCTTTACTTGAGCCTTCTAATAAAAAGATTATTAGATATAATATATTCCTGTATGAATTATAAATTAGATTATATAAATGGATCGGATTTTAAACGGGTTGGGTCAATGGTGATTCATATCCGATCCATTTATTTGTAAACGGATCGGGTCAGTAAACAGGGCGGATTAACGGGTCAAAAAAAAGAATCTATTTCGGGTTTAATCAGATCGAAATTCGGATCGGATCGATCATGACCCGATCTATTGACAGGCTATCTCCGATTCTCCCTCCTCTCGCCCCACTACCTCCCTCTCTCCTCTCTCTCTCTCTCTCTTCTCACTATTCTCTCTCTTATCAACCATCTCCCTCTTCTTTATAAAATATTAAAAATATAATTAAATAATAAATTAATTTATTTACATTAATAAAAATAAAAATAAAAATGTATTTTAATTAAATTAGGAGTAAATTAATGTTAAATTAAAAAAATTAAATTAATTTTGAATTATTAAAATATGAGTAAATTGTGAGTGAATTTTAAATTTAGATGATAATACATAATTATTAATTTAATAAAATTTTTTAAAAATTTATTAAATTTGATACTAATAAGTTTGCACCTATCAAAAAAAGCTTTACGGCATTTATTTAAAAAATTTGAAACCGAGGTTTTAAATATCAAAAACATCAGAAGAATGAAAAGATTAAATTTTATAAAATATAATAAATAATATGCATGTTTTTGATAATATAATAAATAATAATATGTAATGATGTGAAATTATATTTATATAATTATTGTATATATATATAATATAAATATAATTGAATTATTTGGTTAGCGCTCTGTATTTTTGTTTAAAAGGTTTTAAGTATGTTATTTTGGTGAATATAAAAATTAGGTTTTTAATTGAAAATGACTAATTTTTTAATTTATTCTTAATTTGGGCCTGTTTTTATATTCAGTATGATTAGGTCTACAAAACTATAATCGCATATGATTTTTTTTTTTTTTTTTGAAAAAAATCGCATATGATTTTAACCTCACTCCTGCAATGCTACCTTATAGAATATTTTGTGAGCACATAAGATTTCAATCCCACCCATGATTCATTGCATGCCTCTACTTAAGGCCTCATTTGGTTCGAATTTTTTTTTTATCAAGAGAAAAAAAAATATTTTATTTTTTAAATTTAATGAGAGAAAAATTTATTTTAATATTAAAAACTGTGTAAAATGTGAAATACTTTAAATTCTAATATTTATATTTGCGTTAGATGTTAAATAAAGTTAATTTTTATAGTTAAAATTTGTATTGAACAAAAAATCTGAAGAGTAAACCAATTACATTAAATATAAATTTTTATTTCTACCGCCAAAACTAAAAACATGAGGCACAAGAAGATAATTCTGAACTCAATGCAAATAGTGGAGTCTTTTTTTTAATAAAATTGTATTTTAATATATTATAAAATTTATCGAATCAATCATGATATGCATTGAAGAAGTTGCAAATTTTTGCGTTCCCCGTTTTTTTCTTATTTTGTAATTATTTAATATTCGCACGTTTATGTAACTTTGGACAAAATAATGTAAAATGAAATATATAGCAAAAAATACGAAATATCAATGGTTCCAAACATACTAAAAATATGAGTATAATCAAACAAAATGTATATTGAAATTTATCATAAATATTATTATATATATATATTGTATTTTTATTTAAACAGTACTTAAAGTAAATAACAAAAAGTACTTACCTACCTCCATTTTAAGGGATTTTGCAGCATTCAAAGCACATAATATAGTTTTTCATCAATTTTTACTAATTTATCTAAAACTATTAATTTTATTAAAAATAAAATAAAATCTCTATATATTCCTCCACCACTTGCAATACTCAACAGAAATAAAATTATAAAGTAAATGTTAAATGTTTAATTTATCTGACCAAAAAATTACAATAAACCTTGCACCAAGTGAAGGCGACTTTCATAGTTAAAATTTAAAGTTTAAAAGTTCGACTTAAGTATATTTATTGTAAAAATTGAATTGCACGACTGAAATATCTTATACGTGACATAATTAATGACAAATGAAATAATTTTTTTAAAAAATACACAGATAATCACGGAGGGATAACTTCAATTTGTAAACTCACAAAAGTATTATCAAAATTTAAACAACCATAATTCCCTCCAAGAAGACACATTTTAAATAGGTCAATAAATAGAAATGGAAGAGGAGTTCCTTTGATGGGAATGCATCATCTCATTTAAAGAAAAGAAAAAATTTGATTGCAAACTCATACTAAAATTTGATTGAAAAGAATAAATAGAAATGAGTTTTAGTCTCCAAACTCATACTAATAAATAGAACTCAGCAAAGCTTGATTGCAGCCCCAAAACAGCTTTAATTTTTTGAATCACTGGAATCACTCATGTATATCCGAAAGGTGAATGTGTGGATATACACGAAAGGATAGAATGAGAAATGAGTATATCCGAAAGAAAGTTGGTGTTGCACTAATTGAGGATAAATTTAGAGAAAGTCGACTTCGATGGTTTGGACATCTAAATCGTAGGCCAATTGAAGCTCCAGTTAGAAAAATTGAGTTACTGGATTTTGCCCATGTACAAAGAGGAAGAGGGAGACCAAAGAAGACATGGCAAGAAACTATAAGGAGTGATCTTAGTTACTTAAACTTAGATAAGAATTTGGTAACTGATAGAGCGCAATGAAAATAAAGAATTCATGTAGCCGACCCCACCTAGTAGGATTAAGGCTTGGTTGTTGTTGTTGTTGTTGTTGTTGTTGGAATCACTCATGAATCACACATTTAAGAGGAATCAGAGAAAAGCTAAATCACCTTCTGGCCTTTTTATTTCCCTTGTTAAAACCCCTGTTGAAGCCTCTCAAGTCACCAGCAGTCTCTGCAGTATTCTGCTTCTTCATACCTTTGCAACCTCCATGACCAAATTTGGCTTCCCTGAAAGCCCTGTTCTTGTTCTTTACCTTCCCTTTCAAGCCACCGGACCTGTCGCCTGGAGCCACCCCGGGCCTCTTCTTCTTCTTCGGCCTCTCGAAGCTATTTCCATCCTCATCTCCGAAATCCAATTCCATGTCCTTCCCTCTCGCAAACCCGCCCTGCTGCCTCTGCTTCCTCCATCTCTTGACAGACTCGACCTCCTCTTTCTTGCGCTTGACCCTCTCCTTGGTCTTCTGGGCCTGCACCTCCTTTGCTATCTTCTTCGCCTCCCTGGCTTTCTTCCTCTCCTCAGCTTCCTCAATCTTCTTCTTCTCCCACATCAGCCTACTCTTGATCTTCAACATATGGGTATCAGACTTCACCATCTCTGCATAGAAGTCTGCAGGCCAGCCTAAGGAATGGGATTGACATAGACTGCAGCTTTTCAAAGGCATTTCTGGTACCATTTAGTGCCTGGTTGTAGAATGCCAGCTCTCGACTCAGATCGTCATTAACATCGATTTCTTCTGCCCGATCATAGTCGACATTCAGCTTGTGGATCCATTCTACATTCTCTGGTTGATTCGAGTATTCTAATTTAGGATGTGAAATAAAGTTGATATTTTTATTAAAAATTATTGAGAATGTGAAATAAAATAATATTTTTTTATATTAGAATTTGTGTAGAATGACTAAAAAAATTTATTTATTATTATTATTATTGTTATTTTTTAAATTAGTATCATTTTGATCATGATTTTGATCCTCGTGCCAAACAGGGCCTTAGGGTTCTAAATTCTAACCTTATGGGTTCGACGATACAAGAGACCCAGATGACACGTTTTTGTTTCTGTGGACCTTTGTGGAACTTAGGTTATACCTAAGAGGCTTGAATGAAATTAATTTTATAATATATATTTTCTAATTATGAATGTATGTTTGTATGCAAATTTATGTGCAATTCCTTCATAACTTTGCATGTGACTAAATGAGAACTATATAGAACTATTGCTAATTGTGCCCATTCTTTGGTATATAGAACTATATTGAACTATATTGCTTAATGAGGTTCATGGTTCTTTTTTTTGTTGAACATTCCTTTAGCCTTTGAAATGATTGCTCGTTTTTATGTTTTATGTTTGAGTTGCTACCTTGCATGTGTAATCATTCTTCGGTTGGAAATATTTTAATTTTTTTCATGTTTGCTAAGTTATTTGATTCCATAAAGGATAAAGATCTAAGTCAAACAGCAGAAGATATTTACAAAATAAAAAGGTCTTCTTTGCCCGGTGCCCACCATTGTCCAGTAATTTGGTGATGGCCAGATCTAAAATCATGTTAATGTATAGTTCAAAAAAATCGTGTTGACGTGTGATGAGATGATTCGAGCCTATGCAGAAATGGAAATATGATCTTAAATGCAAGATCTAGATAAATTCCAGTGCAATGGGAGTGAAGCCTCAGACCTAATTTTTATTGAAACCCTGAAATGCGATTCATCAGATTACTACATGTTCTCCATCCATACAACTATTGCAGCAAAGAATAGAGAATTAGAATGCAATCCAAATGCAATCAAAAACCCCAGGATCTGATGTGAAGAAAGATATAAAAGCATCCCTGAACACAAAGATGAAAATTTGATCTCACGGGAAAAAAAAACTATGATAAAAACAAGAATCCAACTAGGTTAAATGCTTAAGGCAAAGAAGAGATCCAGGGAGAGGATATATTTACCAAAAAACCCTAGCAAAGTGCTCCTTTGCTCATCATTGCCGATCGTACGAGTGCGTGCGACTGTGCGTGTTGTGAGTTGTGAGTTGTGAGTTGCAACTTGCAGTTGCAACCATGGATTGAGCCCAGAGATGGTAATGGTGCCACAGGGGAATAAGAGGAGAAGAAAGCAGAAGCAGAAGCAGATGCTAGGTTTTTGGCTGAGGGCTGGAAGAAGTGTGGTTGGGAAGATGGAAAACTTACCGTTGCCGATGGTGCTTTATGTTTGCCTTGCGAAACGCCGAAACCCTAGCTGACGAAATAGAGCCGTCGGCCCGCAACAGCACAGAGAAGAGGAACAAGCTGAGCGGAGACTCGGACGACTGGCGAGATTTAGGAATGGCAATGGGGCGGGTTTGGGTCGGGTTTATAAATACCCATATCCGCCCCGCTATATATTATTTATTACTCATACCAGTTCCATACCCATTTCCGCCCCGCCCCGCCCTGTTTCCTCACTAATGTTAATGAAAATTGAATTATTTTATTCTGTTTAAAACAACAAAAATCGTAACCATATGGTGAATATTAGTGACATTTTCTATAGAAATCATTCCCTGTATGTAAATATATGTAACAAGATCATGAATAATCAATAACCTTTATACAAATTCTTCAGATTGCCAACTTTCTTAGTATAGATTCTTATATAAAATAAGCATTGGACAATTAAAAAGAACTAAATATGAGACAGTTATAAGACCCTTGCAGGCAACAGGTATCAATTGATTTATGAACCAAAAATATTAATATCATATATTAGCGTGAACCTTATTTCTAATGACAGTATACTAAACATTGGCATATAACCAAAACAGAGAAAATGATCCGAACACTATTGTATATTAGTTTGTTCACTCTGATTAATCACCTCAACATAGGCCGAGGCACCGGTTAGTCCGGTTCCGAGTAATATTTTTATTTAGGTATTAATTTTTAAATTTTTTAAATTATATCGAATCGGGTACGGTGCGGGGCGGGGCGGGTATTGCGGGTAAAATTTGAATACCCATACCCTTCCCATTAGGGGCGGGTCGGGGCGGGTTAATCGGGTACGGGTACAAATTGCTACCCCTAACGAGATTTTATTAGGTTTACGGGCTCGATTTAGGCTTTATGGGCGGGCCCAGTATGATCAGACTCGGGCTCTGAATAAATCAACATCGGGCTCGGGCCAGGCCAAACCCGAATATCAGGCCAAAATAGATAACCAAACTCGCTCAAAATTAATTGGGCTTTGGCTAGCCCATCGGGCCACCGCCCAATGCCCAGGTCTACTAATAAGTAAATTGTTTAAATATTTTAAATATCAAAATCAATAGTAAAATAAAGTTCGAATCCTTTGTGATATATGCAGTTGGGCCACGTTTGGGCTAAATCTGCTTCGGCTGAGATTAGTGGGCTGACACGGCCCGGCCCAATTGTTGAACTCCTAAAAAAATTTTGTAGGGAAGAGATTAGTGGGCCGGATCGGAGCCCATGCTGACCCGGCCTGGCCCACGCGTCCCTTCTCCTTCCGTCAAGCAGAAGCTGGCCATGCGGCTATAGGAATGCAGACCGAAAATTTTTTGGGTCCCAGGCTTGAACTGTTCGACGCCCAATCACCATGTGCCATATATGCATAGGCCCACCCAAAATGCACACTCTGAACCCAAAAGTTTCTCATACTGGTAAGCCTTGAAGAGGAAGTCAGCAATCTAGCTGGCGCTCATCCGCGACGGCCGAATCGCACCTCCGAACGACCTAGGAGTTGGCCAGGAGCTGACGTCAATGTTTTTCTCCTATGTGTAAATTAGGTTTAGACTGAATTTAAAAGTCTATAATTGATTAATTTGCATTAATTTGATTTAATAGGCTGATAATGAATTATTTCTTAATTAAATAACCAAGTCGACTCTAAAATTTAATGCTTTTTTTAGGGTTCAAACTGCCCATTAAGATTTTTTCAGCTACGAAAGCAAATTGCTATGTGTCAGAGGGGGGAATAGCAGCTCCCACTACAAAATTTGAGCTCATTTAATATGACAATTAAATGACCAAATTTTTTAACTCAAAATAAATTTCAATTTTAATCGATTCTTCAATGTTTCGAATAAAATTGTGAACCATATAAGCTCATATTATACAGAATTATTCTTCATAATTTTTCACCAATGTTAAATATTTTTGTTGATTATTTTGATATTTTTTTTAATTTAATTCTAACTCGAATGCTATTTTTTTTTTCGCTTCATTAATAATAAATAATATAAAAATTCATTAAATTATATTTATAGATATTTTTAATTTTTTATTTTTTATCCACTTTTTATCCCACGTTTTATTTCATTTAAGTAAATAAAATAATTATTATTTTATTTTTATTAGAATGATAATTTTATTCTCATTGAATAATAGCAAACTTACTGCAAAAGTTGCATAAGAGCGTGTATAAATTTGAATTTTTTTAATATATATTGAATAGTTATTTTAGAGTCTCATATAATAATGCATTTAATTGAATTATTTTGACATATAATAAATTATTTTTAAAGAGTAAATATTTTCATCATATTGTTACCCTTTATTTTTGAAATATGATGCCAAAAATCAAAGAAAGCTCAAATAAAATTTAATTGGAGAAATTAAGATCAATATAGATTATTTAGGTTTCTAATTGAACCAAAAATATATTTAAAAAAAATGAGAAAATCATCGAAAACATCTATACAAATAATTAGATAAATATAATTTATATGAGTATATATATACACATAATATGTATTTAAAAATACATACATATATATATATATGTATATGAATAAGGATAATTTTAGAATAATATTTTTAGCTCACAGAGAATAGCTATTTTTTGAATTGATAAAAGGAATAAATATTTCATAAAATGTGAAATAAAAAGTCCTATAGAATAACTATTCCACAAAAATAAATATAAGAATAGCTATTTTATAAAAAAATAAGGGTGAAATAAAATAGTCATTTCATCCAATTAAGCATACCCTTAATATTCTATTGAAGATGCAAAAACATTTTTTTAAAAAATAAGTTGTTATCTTGGTATTATATCATTTTTTAAATAAAAATTTTATAATTTTTTAAAATTATTTGAATATATTATCAAATTAAATAATTATTTTTTAAATTATATATGTAATATAACATCAAAATAATAATATACTTTGTACACCTTTAAATCCATACACATATACAATTATTAATATAAGAGCATTTAGTGAAGTGTGTGAGTGAAGTAATTCAATAATGTACACTTATAATTCAATATTATGTAATTGTTTAACTTTAATTCGATATATTACATCATATATAATTTTTAATATTAAAATTTAACTATATTTCATATTATATATATTTTTAAAAATAAAAAATTAATTCTATTCTTCATTTTACAAAAATACTAATATAATAATTAACTTATATCATATTTCTCATAAATTTCAATATAATAATTAAATTTATTTCACATTATACATAATATTTAATAAAAAATATTTATATTCAAATTTAACTTTAATTTTATTAAAATTAATTTTT
Organism: Apostasia ramifera; assembly: GCA_019297695.1. Taxonomy (NCBI): domain Eukaryota; kingdom Viridiplantae; phylum Streptophyta; class Magnoliopsida; order Asparagales; family Orchidaceae; genus Apostasia; species Apostasia ramifera. Next base: position 61,707 of record JAEMOT010001902.1, on the reverse strand, counting down.
TTAAATAAAAAAATAATTCAATATAATATGTATGTTACACAATTATTAGATAATATATTAAAGTAATTTAATTACTTACTTGCTCTCAAAAATCTATTTGAGTATAATGCTTTTATACTACTATTATACAGCATATCTAAGTAATTCAATTAAATAAGACCTATTAAACAAATGTTGTGTGATATATCGAAGTAATTGAACTATTAACTTGCTCTTAAATAAATATTTACTATATATCAAAATAATTTCATTGAATATTTACTTTTAAATAACTATTCATTACACATCAAAATAATTTAACTGAATACATGTACTTATAAAACTGTTAAATGATATATCAAGGTAATTTAGTTAATTACTTGCTCATAAAGAATTATCCGTTCTATGTCAAAATTACTTATTTAATCGATATTGAAGTACTTCATTAATTATAGTTGATCGAATAGCTCTTCGACTCATATGAGAGAGATGAGGAGGATGCAGCTAACTTTCAAGTTGTACAAGGCTGTGGGACTTTTGTTGCCAACAGTAATATGGTTGGGGATACGTGACCACTTCTGCCTGCTACTTCAAGAATATACTCGTCATCGTGGTTTGTCTCAAAGAGCGAACCAAAAATATTAACGTGTGATTTCTTCATTACTAGAAGAATCTTGGTTCTTGGTGCTAAAACTCTTCTCTTGAGATATATAATATATGATGCGAGGGTGACAGAGAAAGAGAAGAAGGGTAAAAGAAAATGAACATCACGATTTTTACATGAGTAGACCTCCTCAACTAGAGGAAAATCACGGTTCCTAAGTGGCTTGAAAAGTTTGTACTGGTGAGAGAAAGAAGTACAAATGTCATCGATAGTTAAGCCCAAGTTTGGGCTCTAAGATTTTTTTTTTTTTTTTTGAAAATTGGATTCTAAGGTCTACCCTACTAAAGAAAATGTATACGTATTTTTAAACTCTCGTTATAATTACTTCTAACTATTAAGGAGATGAAGATGTGTGAGCTCATCCATGTACCTGCCATGTTGCAGAAATCGTGCCTTAGCTGCTTGAGGGACACAGGTACAGCTCATCAAAAAATATTAGGTAGATTGCTTGAAGACGGGCATGCGCACATGACTATGGTAGAATCATCTTTGGTCTACCAATTCGAAGATGAGGAGCCAGATTGAAAAGCACGCATCGAACAATATTAGGTAGATTGCTCGAAGATGGGCACACGACTATGGTGGAGTCATCTTTGATCGATCGGTGCCGAGTCACTGATCAAGGACAATTAGAAGATGAGTCAGATTGAGAAGTGAGTCCATAGTTTGCATCACTTCACGTATATTCCTAGGGATAGGATGCGGTACGTAAATTCGAAGGTTAATAATTTTGAACTTTTTTATAAATTATGTTTTTAAAATCGTTGCATCAATAATAAAACTTTTATTTTATTTTTTGAACAAGTCTTTCATTTCATACATTTATTTTTTTTGGGTCACTTTCTCAAAGCTAATGTGCATGCTGCCGTTTGATGTGCCAGAAGGCAACAAATTTTAAATAAACTGTGATTAAAGTTTATTTAAAGGGTAAATTACATCCAAGTTCTCAAATTTAAAATATATTATTACTCAAATTTTATAATTTTAAAATTTTAATATTTGAGTCTTATGTTTTATATAACACTTAAATTTTTAAATTTTTTAATATTAAAATTTTATAAAATACCTAAAATATTTCGATTTCCTTTCCTCTCTCCCAAACCTCTGTCACTCTCACTCTTGATCTCTGCCGGCTGCGCACTCTCGCTCTCCGTTGATGTGCAACTGCCAATGCAGCTACTGACGGAGAGCGTTAACAAGAGATCCGTGCTGTGGTCATGACCACTGGCGAGAGAGTAAAATGGAGAGGAGAGAGGAGAGAGAGAAAAGCAATGGAAGATAGAAGAAAAGACAATTTAAGTTTTTCATAAGATTTTAATATGAAAAAAAATAAAAAAATAAAAAAATAAAAAAATAAATATTAAATTTTAAAAATCGTGAACTTATATAATAATATATTTTAAACTCAAGACCTATCTTATCTTGAATCGTGAAGTCCTTTTCTTTGATTTCTCAAGAATTCGAAATCAACTTTGCTTCAAATTTATTTAAAAATTGACATCACAGTTTGAATTCTAGTGTGTTTTTTCATTGATTTCTCTTGTGCTCATCCTTTCAGTTCAGATGGTAGCTATGCAGATCACCACATATAAATGAAAAACGAAAATTGAGTTCTCATTAAAATAATATAAATTACTAAAATTATAATTGTGACATTTATGATCGAAGAGAGCGGGGAGTGATGGCCAGGTGATGTCCTAACAGAAAAGAATCGCTGAGGCAAAGTGCGGCTCCCGGCAGACTTCTAGGCTAAGTAATGAGTGGTGAGAGGGACATAAAAATGAATCATCTCACATCAAAAAGAGAGGAATATCCTAAGCTGTATAAGTAGATAACATGATCTAAAATAGTAGAGGAGCCTTTTAGGGCAAAACTGTGAGGCTAATAATAAAAAACTTCATAGTTAAGCATACTTGGGCTGGAATAGTACTGCGATGAGTGACTGTTCTGAAAAATACTCAAGTAACGCAGTTTTTCTAAAATCAAAACGGATAATATCTCTATATTTAAATTACGGGACATAACAACGATACAAATATAATCCATTTTATTATAAAAAAATAATTATTTGAGGTAATAATATATTTAAATAATTTTATAAAATATCATATAAATATTATTTAAAAGATAATAAATGTGAGAGGCTCAAAATATCTAAATAATATAGTATAATATCAAAAATAGTATTGAACAAAATACCTTTTAAATATAAATATGATGTAATGCATTATTTGTATTTGTTGATAGATGACGTAGTTTTTGGCAAATAGTAACACAAAACAAATAAAATTCTCCTTCGTTAATGTTTGGTCATCGAATTTCTACAAATTTCATCAAATTTAATTCTTATAAATATATATTATTTTTTAAAATATAATTCAATGATATTGATTGAACCAATCAAAATTCGCATGAAATTAGGGGCGACAATTTTACGTGAAAATTGAAAGTTACTCAAAAGTCGCTCGTATTTTGCTCGATTTGAAATTGACTCGATTTTGTTTTGGCTGGAAGTTAGCTGATTAGAAATTAAATCCATTCAACTTATAATTGCTTTGATATATGTATATAATTTTATAGTATAGTTGAGATATTTTATGTATAAATATGGTATAATATTTTATATAAAAGAGATGATATTAAAAATATATAAAATTTAAAAATAAATTTATAATATTATATTTTAATATATTAAATTTAAATAATGGATATCTTTATAGAAAAAATATAACTTATAATTAGGTTAAATTCAACTCAAAATTGACTCGAAATCAAAAGAATTTTAGTAGGCTCAAATCGAACTCGACTCGAACTCCAAAATTTTAATTTCGAGTTGAGCCCGACTCACTCGAAATCAACTCGAAGCCACCTCTACGTGAAATTATTATTTCTAAATGAAAGAAATTCGGATGCATCATTTTCAATTTGGTAGACTCGTGTGAAATATAAAATCTGGCTAAGGTCCCAAATGTCATTATACCTTTTCCATTATTATATAAACAAGTCATCAAATTAAATAATTAATTTTTCTAAATAATATATTATAATATTATACTAATATTAAATCAAATTCCCCAAAGTTCAATTGTTTCAATCAAATCTTATCTGATTTTAATATACAATATAGAGGCAATTTTATTTTGGCCTCTCATATGGATATCTGATTTTATGAAAGTTTATAAAAATGATAATATATTAATTAAATTATTTTCATTCAAAACTTGTTTTACATGATTTTTTTTTTATTAATTTCATTAAATGTAATTATTAAGTTACTATTTAAAAATAAAAATAAAAATACATATCTAAATATTAAAAATATATTTAAGTATTTTTAATTGCTATTATAATCTCAATTTTGTGTTCTTCTCTATAACACAGCATATATAGGAATTTTTAATAATTAAATTTATATTTTAAATTTTTTAAAATAATAATTTAATGGTCAAATTTAACAAAATTATCAAAAAAGATATACATGAAAAAAACTTTGGGCCTACAATAGAAATTAATCAAAGTTTAAAAATATAAATCATCTTAATAATTTTCAATAATAGTTAAAAGTAATTTTATTTTTAAATTAATTTAATATTTTATTGAATAATAATATATTTAAAATTTATGAAATTAAATTATTATTGCTAATAGATCTCAAAAATTCAAGTATGATACAACATATTAGCTGAATATGTGGAAAAAATATGAGATTGATTTGATCTATTTTTCAATCTCAAATGGTTGTGAAAAATAAAAACATTTTGATTTTTTTTTTCGAAACAAAACATTTTGAATTTTCGTATATTAAATTTATCTCAATTTTAAATATTTTATAAATACTGCAAGAAATCCCAACAACTTTGGCAGCGCAGTTGCGCACTGCGCCGTCGGTGCATAATGCATATGATGCCAGCAAGCCACATGGCAGCCGGCGATTTGTCTAGCACGAACAGTGCGCACAGCGCACTGCGCATATAAGAATGTGGCCATCAAATTGAGATACTCAAGCTTCTTGTTCCCGCCGCCTGTCCATCTTCCCGTTTCAGGTCACTGAGAATGAATTGCAGTTCCGCTCCTGGAGCTGCTGCCGGCGACTCACCGGCGCAAGCCCTCAGGCGTCTTCTGGAGTCCCCGGGGGTTCATCAGGGCCCAGTCTGCCACGATGCTCTAAGCGCTAAGCTGGTTCAGCGGGCCGGCTTCCCTTTCTGTATCATGGGCGGTAGGTGTGCACGTTCTCGGTTCTCACAGATGTTAGGTCGAAAAGTTGCATTTCTTTCAATCTCCTAGGATCTCTTTGAATACCCAGACCATTGAAATTAGGGTTTCGTTAGTGCAGTTATGCGCATAAAAGCGGCAATCGGAAAAACATTTGATTGTATCAAACGTGTTAATTTGGGTCATATTCTTTTCTTGGGGAGTTGAATTGAGGATAAGAATGTGATGGATGTAGTACTAACCGCCTGTATTGCCACATTTTTAATCCATTCTGCAAATGATTTGGGGTGTGAAATAGAGAAGGCCGGAGCCTTGTTCACCTAATTATCTCCTTTTTTTTAACATCACTATTGGTGAATAACGTGAAATTTGATGATTTCTTTCTATGAACAGGACTTTCTCTTGATCAATGATTTTTTTGTGATTGCGATCTCATTTGGGCTTAAAAGCCTGTTCCTGTCACTTCCTTAACATTCTATTGTTAAAAGGCAAGATTGTCTAGGAAGATGGTAAATACTATGACCACACTTAAATCTCTCTTGGTAGTTTACTTTGATTCATGAAGAGAGAATGTTGGTGGAGATGGACCTAAGTGATGAGAGTGCAGGAGAGTTGATTGGAACTATGGGTTCTAATTGGATTTAATAGGTAGATGGGATTGTTACCTGTTTAGGTTTATTTTTGGTGTAACAAGCTATTCGATGGCTAGATCCAGTTCTTATCATTGGTAAGATGAGCAAAAGAAGGAAAGGTACTTTCCCTTGGACAACTCCATATTTCCTTTAAAATTGGTTTTAGAAGAGGGGCATGCTCAAACAAGTATAGGAGCTGAATACAATTATGACATTCACAGATAAAGAAAATAGTAAAAGGTAAATACAATAAGGAATTGGTAACTAAAGGAATACATCGACGGCAAAGCCTAAATCTCAAATTAGTTTTTTTTTGGTTACATGTATTTCTATTCTCCATTCAACTCTATAAAAACAGCAATATACAACAATAACAACCAAGCCTTTATTCTACTAGGTGGCATCGTCTACATGAATCTTTTGTTTCCATTGCACTCTATAAAAATAGCAATATAATTGTAAGAAATTACAAGTTTTACGTTGGTTGTAAATAGGAAAAAATGATGAAAAATAATATTTATAATTGATATATTCTAGCAGCAAGCTACACTAAATTGGTGAATTAGGTTTCATAGACTAAAATAATTTGGATGGGGCTATTACTGTTGTTGATTATGCCTTTTAAGTGGTTTCAATAATCTGTACCACAAAGGTTGTTTTGCATTTATTTCAATTTCCTTTCTGTTTTTAGTAAGAAACTTTAGGTTATCTCAGGTTTTTCTGTTTCTGCTGCTCGATTGGGGATGCCAGATGCTGGCCTTATTTCTTATGCGGAAATGCTAGATCAAGGACATCAGATTATTCAAGCTGTATCAATTCCTGTTATTGGAGATGCGGATACAGGATATGGTAACCAAGTCAATGTCAAGAGAACTGTGAGAGGATTCATTAGAGCAGGTTTTGCAGGAATCATTCTCGAAGACCAGGTAAATGTTGTCCTTTGGTAAGTTCTCATAAACCACCTAGCAACTTTCTCATAGTTACCTGGCATAAAGAATAGAACTGCAATGATAGAAATTATTCATGTTGTTGAAAAGTTAATGGTGAAATTAGTAAGCTGGTGGAAGTTGATATCCCAAGGTCTCCTAAATCTACAAACCCATTTAAATCTTAAAAATTAGAAACAAGAAAAATAAGGTGAGTAGAGGAAATAATAGAAAGCTAACCTCTAAAAAGAAATTATTATGCTAACACCAATAATTGTAATTGTTTGACTTGTAGGTGTCACCAAAAGCTTGTGGTCATACTCGAGGAAGGAAAGTGGTTCCACGGGAGGAGGCAGTTATGCGCATAAAAGCAGCAATTGATGCTCGGAAGGAAAGTGGATCGGATATTGTTATTGTAGCGCGGACTGATTCACGTCAAGCCATATCATTGGAAGAAGCATTGTGGAGAACAAAAGCTTTTGCTGATGTCGGGGCAGATGTTATCTTCATTGATGCAATTGCTTCTATAGAAGAGATGAAAGCCTTCTGCCGGACATCTCCTTCGGTGCCAAAATTCGTATGATGCTCATTCTGCATATGCTTTTTACCTTGATCTTCATACTCAAAAGAAGAATAATGAGAAAGCCGATAACACTTCATGAGCATATGTCCTCTCTTCTGCGTGTAATAATTTAATTTCTTTGTGAAGGCCAACATGCTCGAAGGTGGTGGTAAAACTCCAATATTGAATCTTGTGGAACTTGAACAGATAGGATATAAGATTGTCACCTATCCACTTTCCTTGATTGGGGTATCAATCAGAGCAATGGAGGTTGGTTCTTTTACATTTGTTGTAAATGTTTATTTGATGTTCTCATCTGATTTAAAATTTAAAAATAAGCTGAAAGAATAAATTAACCAGGAGTATTGTCAGTTTAATTTATAAATACAATCCAAATTGCCTGTAATCATCACTAATGCATTTTCAAATTACAAAAGAAGATGATTATTTGTATTTTTTATCTTATAAAATTCATTTGCTTTATTTACATCTGTTCTTTGTCTATACACTTATTAGAATTTCACCTAGATTGATCATTAGCATTTGAGACCAAGATTCCTGGTGTAGTTTTTGCTTTGTCATACTAATTAGCTTATTGATTTGTCTTTCGTACTAAATTCCTATTTAATTGTTGAAAATGTTTGACTAGTTAAGAAGCTCCAAGTAGCGCTATTAAAAATATTCAAAATTTGAAACTTGCCAGTATTTTGTTTAAGTTCATACTCGAGTCCTTTCGAGTCACATAGGAGGCTTGAAATTTATTTTGAGTCAAGTTCGATTCGAGCTTGACTCGCTCGAAATTGTAACTAATTAACAGCTGAGTTGGTCAACATCCCATGTAACATGTGAATGGTGCTTTGTTTGAACCTTTGTGGCATAAGATGATCCTCTTCATTTTTTAATGTATTATAGTATTATGAATGCGTAAATATGATAATATATTTATAAGGCATTATTACATTAATTTAATTAATATTTAATTCAACTCAACTTGATTCAAACCAATTTGGAGTCCAGTTGACCCAAACTCAAAGTAATCCAAATTCGAAGCAAGCTTGAGTCGAGTTGAAAAAATTTAGTTGAGTTTGAGTTGGCCCAAACTCTCAAACTTGTCCTGTTGAAAGCCCAAGCTTGAAGCAAATGTTTTGTTTGGTTTGGGATTTAAGGCTTTAAGCAAATGTATTTGAGCTTCAATTTTTGAGCTATTTAGGCTATTGCAACTTGAAATTGTCCAGTTGGTAATGAGATCAAATCTGGAAAATGTCCACTTCAATAAGGTATTGTTTTAATATTGGGCCACGGTTTATAATATCAGTTGAAAGTAAAGTTTAAAATTTGATAAAAGTTTATAGAAGTCTTTGGACTTGGGAGCGTTTGGTTCAATATTATTGTGATACTATTTCATGCTATTTGGAGAACGTAATTATTTGATTTGATGACATACTTAGCATTTTTTTTAGTACTTAGCTTGTTGAGAAATCACAAATTTGTTACTCTAAAATGATATCTAGATTTGGATAGTGGCGACGGATAGAGGTGAGATGTGATTGTTTTCTAGAGACGAGAGGTTAATGAAGCTTGGGAATAATAATGATATTAAATTTATCATCTTTTAATACAATAACATTGAACTAAACACAATATCTGATAGGTAACATAGATATCAAAATAGCATTGACATTTAAATAATGTTAATTTATTGTTGATAAGTATGGATAGAGTTTGGAAGAAATGAATGATGGTCTAGTGTAGGGGGCTAGGATGAGCGTCTTGAGTGAGAGGGCCCTATTTGGCCCGAGGATCAAAACAGGACCAAAATAGTACTAGTTTAAAAAATAACAATAATAATAATAAATAAATTATTTTAATTATTCTACACAAATTTTAATATAAAAAATAATATTTTATTTCACATACTCAATAATTTTTAATAAAAATATAAATTTTATTTCACATCTTAGATCAAAATACTCGATTTGAATATTTTGGCTTAGAATGTGAAATAAAGTTGATATTTTTATTTTAAATTATTGAGTATATAAAGTAAAATAATATTTTTTATATTTGAATTTGTGTAAAATAATTTAAAATATTTATTTATTATTATTATTATTGTTTTTTAAATTAGTACCATTTTGGTCCTGTTTTGGTCCTCGTGCCAAACAGGGCCAAGTTATTCGCTAAGTAGTTTATGGTACAAGATAGAGGGAATGGCAGGGCTGGGCGGGGCTGAGCAGAGTCAAGCTCGATTGGGTTATTGTGTTCCACACTCTCATACCATGATGAGAAAAATTCCAATAATATTTGATTTCTTGTTATTTCAAAGAGTGGGAGAACCTTTTTATTTTTAATATTGGAGGCAATGATAATATGGAAACTAATAAATCAGCAAAAAGATCTTTTCTTATATGTAAATGAGTTTACAATTAAAAATAAAATATTAGGAAAATAATTGTAGAATAATTTAGAGTATCTTATAGTGTTTTAGAAGATTTTCCATCAATTACATTAAACTAATCTCATTTGTTTTTCAATAATTTAACCTAAAACTTAAAATATTACTGAGATCTAGAACATAAATATCGTAAGAAACATTTGTATGTGCTGAAGGTTGTAATTTTTATATAATTTCAGTGGCTAATATATAAAAATTTAAGTGTTAAATATGTAAAATACTTAAATTTTAATGTCATATTTATAATTGAAGCTCTTCTTCAATGACAACCTGATTATATAATCCATTTTAGGAAGCACTTACTGCGCTGAAGGGTGGGCGTCTTCCTCCTCCAGAGATTTTACCATCATTTGAAGAGATAAAGGAAATAGTTGGTTTTAATGAGTATTACAAAGAAGAAGGTCGGTATGTGATAAATGGTCATCAACCAACCCTCACCCAAGTCGAGGATTAATCTCTTCAGGTATAAGAAACTTGACAGAAACATCTATCGAATAAGAGGATCAGACCTCATGATCATTTAATGAAGGGTTTGCTATTTTAATTCGAGTTGCTTTACTTGGTATGCATAGCCTGCTACCTTTGTTTTAGCTGTATATGGTACAGGCTTCACCCCCCCCTGCTGTAAGTTTGCATTGGCACTTTAATTAATAAAATATTGAGTCAAGTTCGTTGATGTTTCTTGCATATTGCTACTGTGAGGCTAACCCAATCCCTCTCTCTCTCTCTGTGTGTACTTGTTGGTTGAGATTGATTAAAATAGTATATGATGCTTTACTTGTTTGATCTGATTCTTATAGGGACTTTTGGCTTTGTTTTTTGATGGAAGAAGGTCACTGTGTTGATTTTGATGACAAAATTTCGTTCTCGATCTCCATGTTCTCCATGCTTGGTTTATCGACTATGAGCTGAGGGGTTTGCCTCGTAATTGGTTTTGAGATTCCGATGATTTTTTCGAAGTATGATCTGAGTGTTTTCAAAACATTTTATACGGCATTAAGGCTTCGTTTGGTTCGAACTTTTTTTTTGGACAAGAAAAAAAAATATTTTATTTTTTAAGTTTAATAGAAGAGAAATTTATTTTAATATTAGAAAGTGTGTAAAATGTGAAATATTTTAGACTCTGATATTCGTATTTGTATTAGATGTGAAATGAAGTTAATTTTTATAGTTGAAATTTGTGTTGGGTAAAAAAATTATCTCGAATTGAACAAGGCATAAATGTGACGAGTGTATGTCACATTTGCTTAAAAGTAAGATAAAAAATTATAGTAAACTGATTTTTTTAAATAATTATTATAAACTTAATTGAGCTAAATTAACTTATGAAAATTATAAATATGAAATCTATATGTACTGCTTGAAAATTAAGAAAATAATCATTAAATTTATTGAAATATTTCCAGTACAATTATATTTTTTTATACTATAGTGTTATATAATTTTTGGTGTTACATATATAATTTATAAGATTTGATTATTTTTTAGATAATTAGTTAAATTTGTTATGACATGTACGTAAAAAAAATTTATGCATATATTTAGGTTCTGTTTGGTATTGCTGTGCTTTATGAAAAAATACTGTACTATATAGCTATATAAAAAAGTGCTATTGAATAAAGTTGTTTTATATGTTTGACAAACTGCTGTTAAAAACTGTGATCAAAAGCAGAACTGTTTAGTTAATCTGCTGTGCTGTTTAGAATATTTTTATTTTTGACTAAATTAGACATTTACTTTAAATATTTTTTATTATATATATTTTATAAATATATAATAATTAACCTATTTTATTAAATAATTAAATTTATATATCATTAATTTTACAATATATATTATATTATTTTTATAGTTTATTTGCATATTAGTTGTAAATTTTTTAAATAAATAAAATTTATCTTATATATTATAATTATATTTACTATGAGTTAAATTTTATTCTATTATTTTTCTTTACAAAAAATTAAATCAATTATATAGTATATGTAAAAAATATGAAAAATTGTATACACTAATAATATTTTTTAAAAAAATTTTTTGTCAAGCTTTACTTTTAGTCCGTTTTGGGTTTTATAGTTTAAAATTTAGAATTTAAAATAATATTAAGGGTATTTCTGTCTATAAATAATTAGAGCAAAATCAGTTTCAAAAAGCTATTTTTTTCCAGTTTTTTCGTACATCTATTTTTTAGCTTTTTAAAAACTAAAAACGGTTTAAAAGCTATTTTACCAAACACAATGTTTAACTTTTAGTTATATAAAAAATATTTTTTTATACCAAAAAGTTTTACCTAAAGCAGCCTTAGATTAAAAAAATACACAAACTTTGATAGAACAAGAGTGCCAATGTTTTTTTTTATTGGCAACTAATGTTTATGATTAAAAAAATATATAATATTTTAATATATTTCTTATTTAAATTATATTAAGTTAAATTTGAAGTGTTTATAAAGATTAAAGATTATAAATTATTCATTAACTTAAAAAAGTCAAACAATATATTCAATCATGTTTATTTGAAAACTAAGCTTTTAAAAGTATATTTAAATTTGATTATTAAACTAAATGAATGAATATGATTTTTTTTAATAATAATATGAACAAGTATTATGAAGACAAGAACAGCTCATACTAATTGAAAAGTTTCAATTCATTTACATAATGACACATCAACAAAATGACATTAATGTATCTTCCACTTTCTACATTATTAATGTCTTTCATTAAAGAATAAAAAAAGCTTTACTTTACATCCAATTTCAACCACAATTAATGTTATCAAAAAAAATAATAATTCTACCACAATTAAAATAGTCAAATTCTAGTTGTTTAATTCCAGAAATTATTGCGTACGGTGGGCGATTTACGTCAAGCCATGCTGGTGAGTGAGCTCCGATGTATGAAAAATATTGTAAACTGACAAAACGATCTGGTTGATCGATTGGATTGCCTGATCAGCTTATTAGACTATCCATTTGACCATTAGAAAAATAAGTAATATAAGTAAATATATATCTAAAAAAAAAGGTATAGCTTAAAATCATGCAGATATCAATTAAAGAGAATATTTGTATATATGATATAATATTCTTGTCATGCCCCGACCCACTAATAAATGGATTAAACAGCGGATCATCTAGATGAGTCAAGTGTGATCCAAACACATTTTTTAATACTAAATATTCAATCAAAATCATCTTTTAAGAAGATCGCTCTCATACCCATCCCAACTATAATCTGATGTGTACCTGAAAAATAAATAGAGAGTGAGTTCTTGCAAACTCAGCTTTTACCAATTTCACATGAACTTAAGCAACATTACAACATATGCCAGCATAGCATATAAAATACAATCTCTTTTTGTCTTAATAATCAATTATCATTCTATATTATGATGTAGAATTATCATTCTCATACTTTTTTTTTACAAGTCTGATAGAAGTTCCAGCCACTTTGTCATTCTAAAAATCTGCCAGGAGCTGCTCCTTGCACCAGTGATTTTCCTCTCTTGGGACATCACCCGATGAATACTCCCCGCCCTTATCGGATCAACTCATTACAGGCAACTTCTCGTCCTCATCAATTCTAGGTATACAAGCTTAGTTGTATCACATCATTTCATAGAATAATAGTTCATTTTAATGACAATTATTTATATCAAAATCAATAATAAATATTATTTATGTCAATTCAATATATCATTCATCAATTTACCATATTAATAAATAAATAACAAAAATATTACAAATTAGTTTAATTGACAGAATAATGATATATTAATAATAAAATAATAAAAATAAAAAATATGAGCACATCAACATAAATAAATAATAGAACTAAAATTTCTCCTTCTTTCTCTTCCTCTTCTTCTTCTCCTTCCCTTTTCTTCCTTCAAGCTCACGGCAGAGAATTCCAACTTAATTAAATGTTTCTGTTATTCTATATTTCAAAAAATTTCAAATCATTAAGATAATTACATTTTACTCCCTATATTTTCATTATAAATAAATCTAAAATTATTATTTTTAAATCTAATTTTTCTCATATAAAGCTCAACTCAATTTTAATATATTTTAAATCCTATTTTGAGTTATACAATACTATTAAAATATTTATAATATTATTTAACATATCAATTTATTTTTAATATATTTAACATAATATTTAACTAAATATTATAATTAAAACTTGAATATTACAATTCTGAATAGATAATTATCTAATTTTAAAGTACATGTACTTTTTTTAGTATAATATTTACTTTTCTTGTGATTGAATGGATGGTTCGGTCCGCAGATCGGATAATTCGTCCCGTTGAAGACAATTTAACGTCATTTATAGTATTTTACCTGCAAAGAAGCCGCTCACCTATATGGCATCGCACGAGTACTTTGTTGTAATTGATCGTTTGTCAGGTCAATAAATTTTACATGTATAAATATTATTATAAAACTAAAATTAATATGAAATAAAAAGTTTTTTTTTGAAAATATGAAATAAAAAGTTTTTTTTGATAGATGAAATAAAAAAGTTTTATGTTTGTCAGCATAAAAACTTTTTTATTTCATATTAAGTCAGTCAGTGTTGGATCACGTTATTGATTTGACACGTGGCAGCGGAGCATCGTACCAGGAGGCTCCAGCTGGTGCGTTTCTTTTTTTTTGGGGGGGTAAATTGCACCCAAACCTCGAGTTTAAAGCTTAATAACGTACGAATCTATATTTTTAAAATTATAACATCGAGATCTCTGATTTTTAATAAATTATCAACTAAATTTATTTTTTATTATTAATTTTTTTTAAATTACCATTATACCCTCTCTCTCTTCCCTCCTCTCTCTCTCCTGCTGATTTCTGCGCGCACGAGGGACAACTGCGATCATCCCTGTAGCCTCGCGTGGGGCGTGCGACTCGCCAACGGCTGCGGCAGTCCCTCGCGGGCGCATGGATCTGCAGGAGAGAGGGGTATAATAGCAATTTTAAAAAAAATTTAATAATAAAAATTAAAAAAGATTGATTCGATAATTTATTAAAAACTCAGAGATCCAATGTTATAATTTTAAAAATATAAATTTGTGCGTTATTAAGTCTTAAACTCAAAAACCTCGGTGCAATTTATCATTTTTACTTTTTAGTCACTTCTACGGTTCTACCTATCCCCAGAAAGCGCCACGTCGGTAGAGCAGGATACCTTGGAACTTCTTTAAAAAAGATAATTACCTTTTAGGCCGCTGCAAATTAATTATTCCTTATATTATCTATTCATCATTAATAAATTATATTATACATATTTTATTACATTATAAACATCATAAAATATTAAAATATTATATTAGACAAATTAAAAATAATAATTTAAAATTATAAATTTATTATTATATATTAATTATTATTCTTTATTTATGATGTTATTAAGTTATTTTACAAATAAAATGAACCAACTATTATGTTATCATTTTAAAAAATTTAATTATTTGATTTAATAAATTATTTAAATAGTATTATAAAAAATAATAAGATTGTCATTTTAAAATAATATCTTGATATTAAAAAAATAAATAATATATAAAAGTTACTCACAAATTATAGCAAATAAAGATGGTTTTAAATAACTTTCTATTTTTATTTTTAACTTAAATAATATTAAAGGAAAAAATAATAATTTAAAATTTTGATAATACTTGTACATAAATAATATTGAATAAAATGCTACTTATATTAATGTGTACACAATTAATAGAATTTTTACATACCTTCATAAAATATTATATTTAAAATTTTAGAATAAATTACTCATAGATCTTTCTAGTTTATCAACAATAAAATTCTTCACATGTATTAAAGAATTTAAAATAAAATCTTAAATATGTAAAATAAGAATCTAACAGGTTCTTATGGTTTTAAAATAAAAAATTAAATAAAGAATTTCAAAAATATAAATGTAAATATAATTATAGGTAACCTTAGGGTTGTATCAGTAATTTACTCTTGTTTTCAATATAATGTAATATATATATATTATTGAATTATTAAATTATTTATATATTATTTAGATCATAATTCTATTTATAATTAATATATTAATAAGCTATTAGTCAAATTAAACTACAATGCCAAATTACGATTTACTACCTCTCGCTGGTCCCTACTGCGGTATTTTGCTCCGCTCTCCTCGTTTCCGCTCTCTCACTCACCTACTGATGGTGAGAGAGAGAGAGAGGGAGAGGGAGAGGGAGAGGGGGAGACAGCTTTTCTACCATCCAGTTGGGAAAATCTCTCCATTCCTCGATCCATGCTCGTTTATCACATTTCCGCTGGGGAGGGAATCGCCGTCGCTATAAGAGGGGGCGGCTCCCTCCTCATACCTCTTCTACTACTGCTGCTTTACCTTTCTGTCGTCCGTGGGGAACCCTAGCGGTCTTTTTGGTCCGCCGTCGGAGCTGCGATGTTCGGCGACTGCGGCCTCGGGCTGCCCTGCTTCGGCCTCGGGCACAGCCGGTGCGATGACTCCGAAGACGTCGAACGGGAACCCGTGCTGCTGGTCTCCGGCATTGGCGGCTCGATCCTGAACTCCAAGCGCAAGGACAACGGGTCCCAGATCCGTGTTTGGGTTCGGATTCTCTTCTCTAATTACGAGTTTAAGAAATGTTTATGGTCCATTTACAACACGCAAACTGGTCAGTTTCCCTTCTATCCCAGTCAGTTGTATACTAATGGCATTACATAGTAATAGCTACTTCTGAGTGATGCTTGGCTTGGGCTTGGTCTCTGGCAGGGTACGCGGAGACGCTCAATCCGGACATTGAGATTGTTGTCCCAGAGGATGATCATGGACTCTATGCAATCGACATCCTTGATCCAGTTTGGGTAAGTTTGATGGGATTCAAAGCTGTCTCCTTTGGAGTTCTCGACTTAGGAGCATCCTCTGTAAAAATTGAACTGCACAATTAAAACATCTTCACCATACACTTGGCATTGTTTGTTGCAAGTGACTTTATTTTTTAAAAGAAATTACGCCTTTTTAAAATGCATATATGATGTTTGTGAAGTGGTTCCAATCATGTAATGCGATATTGTAGAATTCACTCTCTACAGCAGATGCTAGTGAGTATTTGTCTCTCCTCTGCTTTTTGGTTTTTATTTTTGGTTATTCTTCCTATGTGGTGGCCCTGATGGGTGGATTAGCGAAGGCAAATGTTGTGGATGAGATAGGGTGTGTGGCATGAATCGCCTCTTTCATGGCTTTAAATAAATTTGATTTTTTGTTGTTGGCAAAAATATTGGGTTATTCTCAACTCTAGTAAAGCTTGACTGGAGAATCAAAACAAAAAGCTTGATCGGGTTGCTAGACGAGGCATGTCTCAGTATCCAAAATAGAGAATCGTTTACTGTGGCAGAATTGATGAATAGATTTTACCTTTTTTTCACTTGGATATGGACAAAGTGATTGAAGAAGAATGGAAAGAGAAATTTCTAGTTTAAACTTTGATCAGGTAAAGTGTTCCTTGATAAATGTTCTAAATGTCAAAGGTTGGCTGAGATGTAACCTCCAAGAGATGTGCCCTAAGCTGATTATGGTTGGAAGTCAACTGTGTGTCTTAGACCTAAACCTAGCTGGATTGGTAAGGATCGTTGATTAGAATGATGAAAAATTGGCCATGGCTAAATAAGCCACAATCTCTCAATCCAGTACAAGTTTTAAATAATAATAATAAAAATATTTCACATCCTACATAAATTTTATCATAACAAATTAATTTATTCTTACATCATACACATATTTTAATACAACTATCTACTTTATTCATATCCATCATAACAAACTTTATTTCAAATCCATCACACGTCCCAATACATAATCAAGTAAGCTACTACTTAGCCACCTTACTAAAGGAGACATAAATGTGAATTTGTGACCACTACACTTTTAAAGACAATTTATTGTCTAAATGTGCAAATATTGTTTGAATTTTAATTATGATAGAAATCAAGTAATTCCAAACCCCACAAATTAAGCATATTTAAAATTCGAATTTAATTAGATTGACGCTAAATAGGATTGAGTTAGATTAGGGTATCAATTTATTTCTAAATCGGATATAGGGTCTTAGAAATTAATTGGGTTTTCTCAAATTGAATACCAATAGTAATTTCCTTGAGTAAACTCATAGTCTTGTAATTAAAGCAAATCTGGTGCGAGCTGAAAATGAAAATGATATTTGAATTTATAATCAACAATAATTAATTAGCAATTTTTTTAGATTAAGCACACGAATATTTTCTAAAATATAATGATATTATAAATAAGATTTTAAATCCCACAAATTAAAATTATTTTAAAATTAAAATTAATTTGGATTGATGATAAATAAGAATTTATTAATTAGATTAGGGCTGTCGATTTTAATTCAATAGGCTAGATTCGAGCTTCAGAAATTAGGACAAATATCTCGCAAATAAAATCCAACAGTAACATCTCAAATCTAAATTTATGATCGCACGATTAGAGTCAAAACGAATGACCAAGTTGCACGAATAATTTTGTTATATTTGAATTATCAGTAATAATAGAATTCGAGGGAAGATTATACCCAAAATCAATAATCCGGATCTAGACAAAGCAGCAATTAGACCGATAATTAGAAGCAGGCGAATGTTGAGTAGCTTCAGAGAAGGTGTGCGTAGGCGTGCTGGCGCTAGCGCACGTACACTTGGGTGGTTTGGGCATGAGCTGTGTTGATCGTGCCGGCTTGTGAGGGTGTGCGGTTGTTGTCGTGTAGGTGGGATGAAGGTTTTGCCATGGGGGAGGTGAGTCGAATGTTCAACCATGGGAAAGCGGTCCGCACGAATGAAGGCAATTGGGAGCTCGGGCGGAGGAGGCTGGTCGAGTGTTGAAGTCGGGCGCGTGTGCAAGGTGCTGGAGGTGGGTGGTCATCAGAGGCAGACAAGCATGCGAAGACGGGTTGGGTAGTCAGATGAGAGAAGATTTTTTTTAAATAAAAGATAATTAGATTGTTTAAGGATTTTCACCCAACGCTAATCCTTGCCCTTCCTTATCCAGGATATCAGTTCTTTAACCTGAATCTAGGTGTGCTTTCGAATACAAAATTTCATTCGTTATTAACAACCCAATTTAATATAATGCCAGGCGACCTTTTTATATAGAGAGAATTCATGACGAAATTTAAAAATACAATATTAAATTCTAAAAATAAAATGTCAAATAAGTTTAAAACAAATATGAAACTAATTTTACTGCAATAAAATAAAATCAGTTTCAAATATGATAGATCTTCAGGTCTTCCAAATCAGCTTTGTATCTTCATCAAATTAAATCAAAATTGGATACAACTAATTTAAAAGTCTCCGATTAGCTTTAATCGATTTACACTTGAATTATAATTGAGCAATATGACATCATCTTGACTGTTAGATTAGGTTGATTTATGTCCCTACCAAAATCGGTCTTGCAATTCAAGCAATCGGTCAAGCTAGGTGATACATATTTCAATTTAAATCAATGAACCATCAAACATGACAATTTGATGAAAATTTATTTTTTTAATCTCAGGGGCAAATTGAATACAGGGATATTGGAAGGTTTGTAAGGTTTGAAGAGGAATAAGTGATTGTTAATTAACAATTTTTATGAAGATCTTTAAGTAGTGTTTTCTTGAAATGAATAGTAAAGGATAAAATAATGTATTATGGTAAGCTTGCCAAATCTAGGTTACTGCATCTTTGGTGTGAGAATGAAGAAGTCCACAGAAGAAAGCTTCAGGTGTTGTTCGCAGTGGATTAGATCTTGTTCATTCCCTACTTTTTTTGATTTTTTCCTTTCATTCCCTTCTTTGATCATTGATTTCTCTATGAAAAGGATCTGCAATTTCACTGAACTCAATAATGGTGAGTTAGCTTCGTAACGGTCAACATCGATTAGGGAAGGCAAGGCTTCTTAACTAGGGTTTTTGAAAGGAGTATTCTCTTTCTCTTGATTTTTTTCTCTCGAAAGGATAACTAAGGTTTCATGGATTCTCAAATAAGGTTTTCCTAGTTTTTTCGTATGGGTATTAATCTCTTTTGAAACCTCTCGACCCTAATCGTTCCAAAATCAATATTCACGCAAACTCCAACTTTCATTCAAATGTTTAAATACTAACGCTACTTAAAGAGGGGGTAATTCGATCCTAAAAACAAGACATAACGATTCCACTAGTTAAATAAAATAAATAAACAAAAAAAATGATTAATTTAAACTCTTAACAAACTCTATAAATAATAAAATATAAAAAAACAAAAAATAATTTGTGTTATCCCAACATTATAGTGCGTGAATTAATCTGGGTCATTGATCATCAGTATATCCCAATGTGATATACTAATGATCATTGGGATATACTGATGATTAACAACCCAGATAATTCCATTAACATCTTTATTGTATAGATCAAATCACTGGGCAATAAAGATTACTATCAACAAAATATAGTGTTATCTAGATGAGAATGTTAAGATAGATATTGAGGAAGACAAGAAAGATAAAATAAAGATTGAGCATATTAAGAGAATGTCAGGGTAAATTCTATCAATAATAAGATTATAGAAGATAGACTTAGGTGATATGGATTTGCACAACATAGAGAAGAAAGGGAACTATCAAAATGAGTCAAAATGTTGTAGCTAAAGGGTTTGAAAGAAAATTGAAGTAGGTTAAAAATACTTGTATTGTTGTTGTATAAAAAGATTGGTTTAATGTTATTTTAAAGTTATGTCATTTTCAATAAAAAAAAAATTATATTATGTTATCTTGATGTCCTAACATTTTTTTAAGCGGCAATTTTATAATTTTTTATAAGATTATGTACACATATTATCAAACCAAATAATTATTTTTTCTAGATAATAAGATATAACATCGTGATAATATTGAACCAAACGCTTCCTTAAATAAGTTAATAGTTAACATTATAGGTTGCATTGAACAGGATTAGTTTGCGAAATATGATTCGTAAAGTCAACCCCAAATTGTTGGAACGAGGCTGTTGATCATGATCTGATTTCAATGTTTATTTTGGTTTAACTTTTTTCTTTTTGCATCACTCTTTTGATGTAGCTAATGAACAATTCTTTTGTGTTATAAAGTTGTTATTCAAATACTTGCTTAATGTTATCTGAGATTTTTTCCTGTGTTTTCAGTGGGTAAAATGTGTGCATCTCACAGATTTATATCATTTCCATGACATGATTACTATGCTTATCGATTGTGGATACAAGAAAGGAACCACACTATTTGGATATGGTTACGACTTCCGTCAAAGCAATAGGTGAAATATTGTCAGAATTTGATGTTTGCATGAGGAAGATTGCAGAACTGCTTAATTTGATATCATACACTAAATGAGATTAACTTGAATTTTATGCATCAGAAATTCTATATAAATGCATACATTCACACTTGGCAGGATTGACAAAGCAATGGCTGGTTTGAAACTGAAATTACAGACCGCATACAAAACTTCTGGAGGGAGGAAGGTTAACATAATTTCACACTCTATGGGTGGGCTGCTTATTAGGTGTTTCATGTACCTTCATAAAGATGTAAGTACTTCATGTTTCAAATTTGGTTTGTTGTTCATTTTACTTTGTCATTAGGTCTCTGGAGATTGTTCCAGTATTAGAAATCTGATAGGTATGGATGTCAGGTATTTACAAAATATGTTAACAAGTGGATCGCTATTGCTACTCCTTTCCAAGGTAAGCGGTGTAAGGCCTGTTCTCATTTGTTATATATCTTGTAAAATGCTATATATCATTTGTTATATATCTTGTAAAATGCTATATATCATTTGTTATATACATGTCTGTATGACTTTGTCCAATTTTCATCCAGTAACATCCAGCAGATGACTTGATTAGAGCTAGGTTTTATCATGCGTTTGGCATAGTTTTTATTAGACATTTTATAATTTCATGTTAGATTGAAAGGCTTCAAATTGTTCCAATTATTTTCTTGTTGTGGGAGTTTTATATGTGCTAGAAGTAGGAATATTCTGGGCTAGGATAGTTGATCCTACTTTGCTATGCCCAGCACATTATGCGACCAATTGGTGGTCTTCAAATGCTATATTTATGCTATGGTCCATGGGGTCATTCCTTTTAACAATTTTGTGGTCTGTTGCACATTATGTTCCATTTACCAGTTTATTTTGAGAATTTTTTGTTTCATGATGCATCTGATGTTCTGAGTGATTTTGTAGTAGGTGGACATGGATCAACTATTTTTTATCATGACCTTGATTGATCATTATAGCTCACGGAGCTGTTCAGTCATTTTTTCTTGTGCTTATGTAAGAGGCATTCTAGTAGCCTTTTGGCATGTGATGATGAATTGAAATATTGAAAAACCAAACGTAAATTTTAGGAGTTCTTCCCCTCTGATGTTGGATTTATATGAAATCATGGATTTGGTCAAGTATGCTTATAGATCAAGTAATATCTGTCCTTAAATTCTTAAGTCAACTCTAATGTAGCTGTTTCTAGGGTAAAGTTTGGATTGCCATTTGGGCTTTCAATGAAAAAAAATATCTGTACTCTCTTCTATGATTTTATTCTAGGAATCTTGAATTTTGAAATGGCTGATCTTTGATTGGAATGCCTTAAAGTCTTTATATTTAGTACTTAATCTCCACGGAAAGTTATGTGGTAAGTTTTTATTTGTGGATGCAATCTTGTAATTTTTTAATAGAGAATGAAGCTGTTACCTTTGATACTGCAGAGTACTTGTGCACAACTCTTGTGAAATTTTGCATTATGATAGCAATTCATCGAGCATAGTCTAGCATGCTAAAAATCTTTGAAGTTGTTACAATAGGATACTGTTGCATTAAACTCACAAATTCAGCACACTGAGAGGTGCTCTACATAATGGAATAAATCATACTGATTTCATGGTGTATGACTTCCAATGTAATTTTTCAAGAAATGCATAGACAAAATCTAGACCTGTGAACACAGTAGTTTTCGAATATGGCATGTTCGTTTGTTTATACTGCTTGTTTTTGTTAATACAACAACATTTAATGACGTATGTAGTTCCTATTATATAGATGATGTAGAACTCGTGAGAGAAAGGACAAAGGAAATGCTAGGAGGGAGAGGAAGGGAAGAAGTAGAAAAGAAGAGGAAGAAGAAACCAGGTGGAAAGCAAGGGAAGAAGAGAGTGGAGAGAGAGATAGAGAGAGAGAGAGAGAATGTGAGCATAAACTGAAAATAACATGAAATTAGGTCTGCAATGGAGAATTCTAGCACATGCTTTGAAAGATACAAGTACAACTAAAACTTGCTATGTAATAAAAAAAAGGAATAACACAAATTTTTCAAAACTAATTAATTAAGAAAGGAAATTATTATCACCTTCAAAGTATAACAACAATAACAACCAAGCCTTTATCTCATGGCACATTTCCTTCAAAATATAAATTAAAGTAAATATTAAATATTAGTATTCTACTTTAATTATAAAATAATCAAATTCCAGTTCTTAAAAAAAAATAATAATCAAATTCATCTGAGGGTGATGTTCTTTGGATCAGCATCAATAAACCGAAAGCTATGCTTCTGATTTCGATACTTAGATTTGCTATGATGGAAACTGATGAAGTGCCACTATTCATTTCATCCATTCTAAACCTATTGATTTAAGTTGCTTTTTAATTTTCAAGCTTCAATTGTATTTGGCAGGTGCGCCAGGATACATCAATGATTCACTTCTGACTGGTTTACAGTTTGTTTATGGCATCAAAAATTTCTTTTTTGTGTCGAGATGGACAATGCATCAATTGGTAATTTCTTTCTATTGTTTGTTTTTTGTTTGATACTGCTTTTGATTGGTAATTCCTTTCCGGTGCACTGAAAACATTTTTTTTTTTGACTGAGCAGTTGATCGAATGCCCATCCATTTATGAGATGATGGCCAATCCAAATTTCAGCTGGAATGATCCCCCTCTCATTCAAGTTTGGAGAAAATGTTCTGAGGATAAGGAAAATGTCAAGTTGGACACGTACAATTCATTTGAGTGCATCGACTTGTTTAAACAAGCTTTAAAAGATAATGAGGTACTTCATTAAGCTTGATACACATAGGTGAACTGAGGGGAAAAAACATGATATTTACTTTCATGATAATTTTTATCTGTTAAAATTTCTGATTATCGACTGACCTAAAAGCTCAAGCTTGTAGGTTATGGTGTGGGAGTAATTTTTTATTCTAAAACACCCCTTGAGCACCAGCTTATTTGCTTTGTTGTAGAGATTTCAACATAGGTACTTTTTAAATTTTATGTTATAGATAATTGGAGGTCACTAAAATTTGAACTTAGAGACCTCTGACTCTAATACTATGCTAAATCTTTGGTTACCAATTGACCTAAAAGTTTAAGCTTGTAGGTGATGTCTCAAGAATAATTTTATATTCAATATTATTCAAGAGTATGAAATGTAGGTTGCTATGCTTATTATCCATACTTGATACTAGTAATTTGTTTTTAGCAGAAGCGATTGCACTCTTGTAGGTTTCTAGTTACGACCTTTAAATTTTAGGGGTTGTTTCATTCTTTTACTTATTCTAAATAGTTAAGTTTTCTTCTCTTGTTTGTTTTTTATAAGTTTTTGTTTGAAGTAATTAGATCAATAATTCTTACTACCATTCAGATGTGCTACTGTACCTTATGTTTGATCACTCACATTAACCATTTTCATCATTTTTCCTTCTTTTCTTTGTTTTTTATTGGAAAATATAAGTTTTTTTTGAAAGGGGGAAATAAAATTTTTGGTTTAAAGTAATCAAGTCAATAAATCTTATTACCTTTCAGATATGCTAGTGTATCTTATGTTTGATCACTCTCTCACATTAGCCATTTTCATCATATTACATCCATGCATTGCATTTCTATCTGACATATACATTTGTTAAATCCCTCGTTTATGAGCTCTTTCTTTTATGTGCAAAGTCGCCTTTGATATTCTTTTCATGTTTTTGCATCTGGGCATTCCAATGATAATCTTGATGTCCAAATAATTCTCATCACCACTATTAGTGTATCTTACTCCTATCATCATTTTACAGTTTTCATTCTATTCGTAATGCTCATCCATTTGAATATCATTATTTTGCTATGCCCTTTCTAATTATTTTTTATCATTTTGTTTACCAACATTCAGATCTATAACCAAGCTAACCTAATTGATGCTTTAAAAATTCTTTTGGATCTCTGCAACATAATAAGAGTTATCTATTGATATCCAAGAATATTAAAGGCTTTTATGAGGTAACCCTGGTTACTCATGGTGGCTAAAGCAGGGATAAAACAGTTTCTCGCCACTGAAATCATCATCTTCAACTAGCGTCGATTTGTGGAAGCACATGAGTAGAAATCTCACTATCGATTGCTTCTCTGATTAGCCATGCCGTCTAGATGTTGCCAAAGTTTAATCCGTTGACCTACATTGATAGCTGAGCGAAAAGAAAACAAACCCTAGGTTGCTATGGAAACCTTGGGTGAAATAAGGATGGGGTCCATAGCCCCTCATTGCTTGCGATGGGCAACTGACAACCAGTGGTGAAAAATGGAGAGAAGATCACTCCTTTTATACACAACTTGAACTTGGGAGAAACCATTTTGGAAGCAAGGGGAGAGGTGGGAAATCTGCCTTCCTTTCAATTAGAGTTGGGCAAACGAGGCTAGTTGTGGTCTTTCTAGCCAAGGGAAGGAAGGATTTTCGTGCTGATATCATTTAAGTGGTTAAAGCATCAAATCAACCATCCAATGCCTTTCTTTTTAATCAATGCCCAACAGCAAATCCATGAAAGTTCAAATGAAGAGGGTGCTCATATGGTTTTCATGATCTTCATTTAGGTTTTGGAAACTCTTAGTGGCAGCAAGAAGATCATCGTATCCCTTTATGGATCCAACAATTAGATGGGCAACTGATACAAGAAACAGCAGGCCGAGCACTATTTTTGTTTTTTCGAGGATATGCTGAGCTCAATTTCATTCTAACTATGTGCTGGAATCATATTTCAGCCATCCATCCAATATTGATGAGTGATCTAGATCACACTGAAGTCGATTAGGGTTAATCCTTAGTAAGTAACCAAGAGAACTTCGGGAAGTTTTGGAGGATTATCATTGTTTTAGAGCCACCAGAGATGTGGAGCACCTGCTAGCCTTGTAGGTGATCCATTTTAGCGCATGACAAGGAGAAAGCGACTGAAATTGTTCAGGTTGAAGGCACAATTGCGGGTAGTTTGCGGTTTGAGTCCATTATCTGCTTTACCCGTGCTTTTTTTCTCTTCATTTACCTCTATGCTTGTTCTATACTTTGATTTATTTCACATATTTGCCTATCTATTTCATTTGTATTTTAGGACTAGACATTGATGTGATATTTTGGATTTTTATTTGCCAACCTAAAACAAAATAACAATTCTGTTCAAATCCAGGTTCTAGAAGTAGTCAGATAAATTAACACAGAAATCATCAGCCTAAGCAAAACCATGATCAGACATGGTCCAAAGTAGATCTGGCATCTGTCAGCTGCTGTCAAATTAGCTTCACAAAACTGATTAGAATTATGGCCTTTATATTTTTTCTTTATATTTTTCTTTGTTCCCGACTCTTTTTACTCTTCATCATCTCTATTGCTTTGTCATTTATGTAGTTCTATGCTTCTCTGGTCGTTTCTCCTCATTTTTGTGGTGCTGTAGTTTACTTTGTTTGTGACCATTTCCACGAAATTTCTTGTTTATTTTGTGAGGTCCTGATGGTGATAATTGTCTGTTTTAGTCAATTGACTTGCACCATTGTTATCTGGGAGGTTTTGTGTGCATTATTGTACAATATAGTACATATCTAGATTCTGGGGAAACAATCCACTGACCACCCCAAGTCGCCGTTTCATACCGTTTTGTTTGAGTAAAGTTGAGCCGACTTTTCAAAATGAACTACATTGTGTAGAGAATCTTATTTTTGGGCTGTATTTAAGACCTATTTATTTTATTTATTTACTTCATGAAATGGGATTTTAACACGTGTTCCCTGGTTGCTTTGTTAGCTTACATACAATGGCAAGTCATTTGCTCTTCCTTTCAACCTTTCAATTCTTGAGTGGGCTGCTGGTACCCGACAAATCCTTGATAATGCACAGCTACCAGACTGTGTCAGCTTCTATAACATTTATGGAATATCATATGACACGCCACACCATGTTTGGTATGCCATTTATTTATGGATAACGTGATCATATTATGGATTTTTGTTGTTTTTGATTGCCAGTATTTTGAATTATTATGCCCACAGTTGTGAAATGGCTGAATTGTAAAAACGTCGTGGGAAAGCAATGATAAAATTTATTGTCACTGATCTAGGCCACTTCAAGGTTGATTTGAGCTTTATACTACATGAAACATATTCTGTTTGGTGTATTGGTGTACAACCAACCTGAACAAGATTGTGTCTATTGATCATTTTATTTAGTAAAAGTATCTCATGTAATCAATAATTTGAAAATGAAGAAAATTTAGATTTTCTTCCCGTATCTTGTGCCACCTCTGATCTTTAACAATATTCTGCACTCACCACCTAATAACAATGCCTGCTGCTATTTTGGTGAAAATAACAGTTTGTTTTTTCCTTTCTGAAAATGTTACATTGTCAAGTTTTTTTAAAGGCAAGTTTTTTCAAGCTATTGACCATCTTAAGTTGTCATTCACATATTTCAGTTGGCATCTGATGTGTCTCTCTTTTTACTGCAGCTATGGATCCAAGGAATCTCCTATAAGTGATTTGTCACAAGTATGCCATAGGATGGTATATTTCTATTACATAAAATGATCTAGTTTTGTAATGACTTACCTGATCACAATCTCATTACCCGAGTGACATTTCATTTACATTCTTTTTAGCCTGAATATGCATATGTGGATGGAGATGGAACAGTTTCTGCCGAGTCAGCTGGGGTAAGCAGTTACCTTCTAAGCTGAGTGCTGAATGGGGTCGACCTTATTAAGTTAATAATAATGACTAATTAACATCAAAAAAATAATAATAATGACTAATTGTAATGTGAATCCTGCAAACTTCAATTGATAACATGAGCCAACTTCTACATAGTTATTGGTATTGTTAAATCAGGAAAAATAGCTGAAATTATTTTTTTGAGAAAAAAAAAGCTGATTTCAAGGCTAAAATAAAATCAATTTCTGACTGATGTGTGGTGTGATTATCTATGCTAATAACCTAGGAGGCTAAAGACCCAGCTCAGATATTAAGCCATTTGGAATACTCTGATATTATGTAATGTCCCTGATATTCTAAAATGAGAACCTAGGTGGCCAAAGGCCTGGCTCAGAGTTTAAGAATTCTTTTTGACATTATGTAGCATCCAGCAGGTTGACTACAGTTTCATCCCAGAGTTTTAGTTCATCTTTCATATATATCTTTGTTTCTCAATTCTTATGGCAAGACCAAGGTCATTCAGTTGTGTCTAACAGGTCCTTACATTCAACTTAATTGGGAGATCAACGCAATCCTATAAGGAATCTTCCCTGACCCCCCACTCCTCTTGGCCCAATATTCAACTTATACTCAATCTCTATCGCCTACGCCTTTGCTATGGCAAGAATGTGGACACATGGTGATATCTCAGGCACTAGCAGGCGGATATAATAACAATTTGTTAGATGCAAGTCAGCCACTACATAGCGCCATGTTGTCCTTCTCCTCTATATATAAAAGCCTTCGTGCTTAATGAGGACAACAAACATGATCATTAGAGCACAAAGGGACCCACAGTGAAAGCTCCTTGTCCTTGGGTTTTCTCTTTTTTAGGACCCGACTCTCTCATTCTCTCTCTCTTTTCCACGGTAATATAAGAATGTCATCTCTATAACTTGTCTCTGGCAAACCATTTTCTTCTCAATGAAATTTCCCATGGTTTGGCCTGTAGATGTAATGTAATAAACTATTCCTGTTGGTAACAATGCAGTGGGTTGGATGATTTCTGCTGCTTGAAAGTTCTGTTATTTAGCATTCCTTCCCCAAAATTCATTGTATTATATTGAAAAAACTGTTGGCTTCTGTTAAGTTAGTCGAATCAACACAATCCAACCTCTTCGCTACAAAACTATGAAGCATATCTAAATCATAAAACGTTAACTTACCCACTCATTTATTACCTCATTGCAACTTTGTTAAGTTTATTTTTATTTTGGGCTTATTTAGGCCGACGGATTTGCTGCAGTAGCTAGAGTTGCAGTTAAGGCTGATCACAGGGGCTTGTTAAGGGATCAGACTGTATTTAACCTATTAAAACAGTGGTTGGAAGTTAGCCAGCAATCTCAGCAAGCATTAAGACCACAAACAGCCAAAGTGTTGGATGTCTTCCCTGATCTGATTCAAGCCCAGACAGATGAATGCATCTGATGCAGTAAGTAGGTAGTTATGTTCTTGTTATTGTTTCTTCTGCCTTTGCTGTGAATGATTTTCATTCAGGTGCTGTAGTTGGCTTGCCTTTTTTAGTCATCACTGTGGCATTGAACTTGATCAGGTTGAATTATAAGGGAAATATAACAGAAAAAAACAGTGTATTGATATGTGCTATACGTAATTTGTTACATATTGCTTATAAGACAATTAGGTGTATTTGTTTTATAAAAAAAAAACAAAAAAGTTTGGCATACTTGTTTGTAATGTTTTCAGGCATTTCTGTGCTGAATCTTCTTGAAACATTATTCATCTGCTGCATTTAAAAATATTCTCAAGAATAATTCCTGTACCCTTAATCTTGGATCGTTGATGCAGCTAATCCAGCAGAAGTCAACGGCTTCATTTATGAGCAGGTGAAAGTTTTCAACATCTCTGTTTCTCATTCGTTTTAAATTTGTCATTTTTTAGAATGTAAAATTATTCTTAGGCCATAAGCTTAAGCTTTTAGATCAATTGATAAATAGAAATTTAATATAATATCAGACTAATACCGAACTCCATATTGTTAAGCGAATAAGCTTGCACATGAGTGAGCGTATTAAAATATATAATTAGTCCTTGAGTTATAATCTACAAGCTCAAATAAGTTATTCGAGAGTCATAACTTTCTAACTTAAGCTTATAAGTCAATCGGTAATTAGAGATTTAAAGCCAACTTAATAATTGCTAAAGTGCATAAGAGGTAGCAGTTTACCTTTTTCAAAAAAAAAAAAAAAAATTTTCTCGGAGTTGTTCATAGCTAGTGGTTACATATGGTCAATTTTCATCGATTAATCATATTCTTTTTTGCTCAATTACTGTGAATCCAAATGTGAAAAAGAATCTGTGTATATTAAAATTGTGAAAATTTAATTTTCTTCCAAAATGATGTTTAGATGTTCACTTCAAATCGATCATTTAGGTAATGTTTTCATGACTAGCTATTCGCTTTCTCGAAATTGTATATAAGATGATTTTTCAGTGTTAGGTGCGGTGGTTTGTCATTAACCATATTTTCGCTACATTTCTCCCAAAGTAGTGAGATCATCTAATGCTTCTGTTTTTATGATGCTCTAATTCTTCAAAGTTACCCTTTGTTTGCACAAACACAACGGGCCTGTTTATTTATAAGGTTAAATTTAATAAGATAAAAATTAAATTTGAATAGAGATATTTTTTATTGAAAGTTATGAATGATGTGAAATAAAGTTAGTTATTATATTGAAATATGTGAAGGAT
The DNA here is from genome assembly GCA_019297695.1 of Apostasia ramifera. NCBI lineage: Eukaryota > Viridiplantae > Streptophyta > Magnoliopsida > Asparagales > Orchidaceae > Apostasia > Apostasia ramifera. The sequence continues at coordinate 31,517 of JAEMOT010001902.1, read as the reverse complement.
GTGATATAAAATTAATTTTTAAAATTAAATTTTATATGTAATGTGATATGTTTAGTTAAAATTAAATCAGGTTAATTTTTAATAGCCAAACAAATAAAACTAAAACTTAAAAAAAAGTTATATATAGAAAAGCAATAATAACATGCAAATAACTTAGTACGGTGACAATTTCATAAGTAATTTTTGTGTATTTTGTGAAATCACAAAAAAAATAATGATTTATATTAATTATGTGATGGACTCGAGACCATAGGGTAATGTTCGTATGATTGAATCGCAATTACCCAGAGAAGGAGCGGTTCCTGGCAAGCTTCTAGGTGGAAAAATAGAGGAATAAATTGTCTTGTATCGAAAAATGAAGAGAGTTTTCGAGCTGCATAACGTGATCTTAAATAGTAGAGACATATATATATATCACGTAAAATTCAATATTTCATTTTTGAGCCATAATCAATAGAACTTTCTTCTTCCCTTTTTATTTTTTGCTTGGAATTCCATCAATCAAAATCAATCCAGCATTCTCCCACATCCCTTATCCTTGTTAGCAGTACTCTAAATTGTATTTGTTTGCCGTGATTAATTTTAATCATATTAAAATTAATTTTAAATGTACATATTGTTATAAAAAATTATATAATGTGAAATAAAATTAATTATTATATTAAGATGTTTAAAAATATGATATTAGTAAGGCTCTTTTAGTTCAAGGCTAAAAATAGCTTAAGCATTTATTATTATTATTATTATTTTATCACAAATTTTGGAGATATTACTAGATCGTATTTTCCGTACTATTATGTCAACTTAGCATTTAAGACAGCATGAGGGTCGACTGTCTAATTATTTTTTATAGAAATAAGTATTAAACGTGATAGATTATATTTATTATTTTTCCTCCTCTCCAAGCTATAAATAAGGGTAGAAGATAAATTAAGAGGAGAGGAGAAACTCTCTTTCTCTCTCTCTGCCTCTCTCTCTTTCTCTTTTTTATATTTATTCTCTTATTTGGTCTCCATTTAAAGACCCTCAAGTTTTGTAAAAGAAGAAATTTGATTAGTGAATTTAAATCGCTTAGATGGTGTCATAGTTTTTTCTCTAGATAATCGGAATTCCACATAAAAATTATTATTTTATTTTATTTTATCTTAGCATATTTTTTTTGCATCAATAAAAAAAATAACTTCTCCTTGCCTTATTTTTTTAAGTTTTTTGTGCTAAAGACCAAAGAAGTTGGTCCATTTCAAGCAATAACTTCTCCCTGCCTTGGGTCTATTTGATCATAGAAAAAAAAAGTGAGAATTTTTTGTGAATCATCTCCCCCAAAAATAAATTGATAACCCCCTCTTGCGGTGTAACAGACTAAGTCTGTCTTGGGTCTATTTGATCAAGAATGAGCTGGCTAGCGATCTGAAAACTTTGAAAAGCCTGCTTAGGATCTCCACTGATTGTCACGTCATCGTTGGGAGTAGGAAATTTCATGCAGAAATGCGGCATAAGGATCACCGTCCCGAAGAAGTTAAAAATACTCCTTCACAGAATGACGTATCTAGATTTAGCTCTGATGACGGCGAAGGTCACTAAATGTATATCGTACTCATTGTCATCACAGGAGCCACCAAGAGAGTGATACAGCTGTTGGTATGAAAATTAGTTAAACTGCAAACGCACGATGATATTGTAGAAAATAAGTGCGAGTACGGGTCGAATCCATAGGGATGGGTTGAAATAAACTAAACACAATCTCCTCAAAATGATTTGATTGAGATAAGATGCAAACAAAAATATTAAATATTTAAAAGCTAATCTAGAGAAACTAAGGCATGACTTTAAATATTTTTAGATTTTTTTGTTTTTGTATATATAGGCACCAAATAAAGCAAGCTCACAGAATAACTCAAATTTAAAATGATTGAGTAGAAATTTAAATTGGAATATAAAATGTTTAATAAAAACTGAACCACGGCTCAAATATGAGCTACAAAACTAAACTACTTTTGCTGAAATGAATGCAAATTAAAGCTAAAGTTTGCTAGATCAATATAAAATTTAAAATTACAACTTAGTGAAATAAATAGAATTAAAATGAGGACCAAAATAGTATTAATTTAAATAATAATAATAAATAATTTTTTTTANTGAAATAAAATTGATATTTTTATTGAAAATTATTGAGTATGTGAAATAAAATAATATTTTTTTCATATTAGAATTTGTGTAGAATGATTAAAAAAATTTATTTATTATTATTATTATTATTTTTTAAACTAATACTATTTTGATTCTCGCGTCAAACAAGGCCTTAAAGCAATGCGAAGAAGGAAAGAAATAGATTAAGCTTAAGGTCTAGCTGCCATTGATATTCGGTGAATAGCTTCAAGTAAGCTCTCCGCGAAGCCTGCTTTCCCTCAGCCGAGCACACCTGCTTTCCCTCCTTTCTCTCGTAATAATATTTTAAGCAAATTTTCATGCAACAATTTCATTAATTTGACTCCAATTTTCTTTGTCTAATTGAAGAGCTAATTGATATTTTTCATGATCAGCCATCAGTGCTTAAATTTGACTTTAGTGCTTCAAGATTGCTGTGCTATGCTTTGATCTTATCCATTAACATTTATGTCGTGATGTCACCTACAAATATTCATGAAAAATATATCTGAGTAGTAACTTGATTCTAAATAAATATCATCGAGAAAATTATATAATAAATATCCTTAGATATAATAATATATTGATAATTTAATTTATATATTAAAAATAAAAAATATAAAAATTATGCTCATATGATATAATATTGCTATTAATTTTGTATTTTTAAATATATTTAACTGTTCATGCGAATGCAATATTTTGATCTTAACAACAGCTCAGGGGTTGAACTCTTTCTCTACAAAAATCCAATAGGGTAAGGCTCTTGTGGAGGAGATCAGTATCTTGGAATCTCATTTGGAACTGGAAGAAGGCAAACCCAAATGAAATGTCTACCACACTCGCAGAATTTATCAAAACTCACCGAACATCAGGATCGGCTATGCGAGCAGTAGCAATGATGGGATCATTATAAGAGTTGTCTTTATTAGGGGGCTTCTTTGGAGAATGTGAGAGGAATAGAGGATAAAGCTTGTTGAGTCTCACCACTGACTTCAGCAATCTGACGGCAAGCAGAGGTAGGATCAACGTTGAAGATCTTCTTGGTGGTTTTGACGGTCGCGACATATGTTCAGTTGAGAGGACTTCCGTCAAGAGAATAGAAAGCCAAAATCGGACGGCAACGTCCCGGGTGATCTAAATAGAGTTCAGCAAGTAAATTTTAAAGGTGTGATCATACAAGTATTAAAGCATTGGATTCCATTAGAATTCCGTAGTTAAGCGTGCTTGGGCTAAAGTACTATTAGGATGGGTGATTTCTTGGGAAGTTCTCGTGTTGCAGTTTTTTGGAAAAAAATAATGTTAGTTAAGCGTGCTTGGGCGGAAGCGGCGAAGGGATGGGTGACGCACTGGGAAGCCATCGCATTGCGCCGGTTTTTCAGGAAATCATTTAGAAAGAAATAAATTTTATTTAGGGCATGAACTCCGTCAAGAAAATAGAAAGCCAAAATCGGACGACAGCATCCCGGGTGATCTAAATAGAATTCGGCAAGCAAACCTTACGGGTGCGACTATATTAGTACTAAAGCACATGATCCCATCAAAACTCCGCAGTTAAGCGTTCTTGGGTGAGAGTAGTACTAGGATGGGTGATCTCCTGGGAAATCTACGTGTTGCATTTTTTTTTGGAAAAAATCACGTCAGTTAAGCGTGCTTGGGCAAGAGCGGCGAAGGGATGGGCGATGCGCTGGGAAGCTATCGCGTTGCGTCGGTTTTTCAGAAAATCATTTAGAAAGAAATAAATTTTATTTAGGGGATTGAACTCCATCAAAAGAATAGAAAGCCAAAATGGGGCGGCAATGTCCCAGGTGATCTAAATAGAATTCGGCAAGCAAAGATTACAGGTGCGACCATATCAGCACTAAAGCACCGGATCCCATCAGAACTCCGCAGCTAAACGTGCTTGGGCTAGAGTAATACCTATGAAGCACGGGAGCGATACGGCGATACGGGTACGGTACGATACGGATACGACGATACGATAATTTCAAAAAAAACTAGGATACGGGTACGTTAGGATACGGTATTTAAATATTATACTTATATATACATAAAATAAAAAATATATTATATTTGAGATGTAGCTCATATGGTTGAGCACTCACTTTTAGTAAGTGAGAGGTATGAGGTTCGAATCCTCACATCTCAATTTATTTTATTAAGAATTGTAGAAATTATATAACAAATTAGTTATTTAATAATTTACAAACATTAAAAATAAAACTAAAAACTAGTGCGTCAATATAATACTTACCTGAGAGAGCCGAGCTAACCCACAAGTCAACTATATTATGGAATAACCGACAGACGACAGTAGTAAATTATGACTTTCTCGTTTCCTATGATATGTTAGCATATCTGCATTAACAAAGATCATTCTAGGATTTAAAAGTAGTAGTCATATCAAATAACAACAGTTATTAGTATTAATAAGCAATTAACATGACTGAATTTATATTGATCATAAACATAATATCAACTAGAATATAAAACACATAATTCATGAGCAATAATCATAGGTCCAAAAGTCCAAAACATAAAATAATAATAACAAAACATAATAAAAAATTTCTAAAATTGAACGAATCAAAATTAGATCACAAAATATCCCAATAGGCCCCATGTCTTCATAAATTCCCTTATAAGTTGTCGTAAAGGTCTCCTTCATCGTCTACTTCATCAACTAACATCACTTCGAGTTCGGGCTCGTCTAAAGACAGTGATGTCACCTCAAACATACATGTATCTTCAACAGAAACTAATGCATCTGGAGAAATATCTCACATTTTTGTCGCTCTTTCCATGTATTGTGGACTTCTTCTAGATAAAAGACGGAGATTATTGTGGACAAACACTAAATCTTCAGCACGTTGTGGTAAAATTTTGTTTCTCCTCATGGAGTGAATAAATGAATACGTGCTCCAGTTCCTTTCGCAACATGAAGATGAAGAAGGTTGGCCAAGTAGTTTCATTGCTAATTGTTGAAGGAGCGGAGTGCTGGCTCCGTATGTTGCTCACCAAATGTTAGGATCCATCATTGCTCTATCTGATATACAATCTGGATACCAAAGGAACCAAGACTTAAGAAAAAATTTTCGAACTCTTCATTAACCCTTTTCCTTTGCTCACTATCAGGAAATAGCCTCTTCACATACTTCATTCTTTCAATTTGTACTTCCTCATCATTATTAGGAACAACTCTATTTGGACCTTCGGAGAGCCATTCTTTGCTATAAAATCTACAATAAAAATATATAATTATGCATATTATATTTGAAGAATTTAAAAAATCTAACATATATGAATGCTAAATAAATATTTTATTAATTACCTTGGATTCAACGAATGTGTCAAACAGTGAAGAGGAGTGTTGCTTTTAGTCCAATATTGAATGAGAATATCAGAAACAACATTAAAAAAACTTGATTCTTCGTTACTCACTTTTTCTTCATGCCTATAAATAATTGTCTTTACTTTCTCAATCATGGTATCCCACATATCATATATTAAGTGGAGACATAGTTTGGTAGTATCTGTAATACGTAATATTTCATATATAGGCTCAGTAAAAGCAATAATATAATCAACTTTATCCCACCATAAGTCACTTAGCAACTTCTCTTTCACAAACCGAGCCTTCTCCATGTCATCTTCTCGATATATATTTCACTTATCACATATCACCATTTTTTGTAACCCTTCTTTTATTTGTCGAAATCTTCTAAGCATGACAGTAATAGAAGCAAAGCGAGTCTCTGCAATAGCCAACATCTTTAATTCCACATTATCATTAAACATGGAAAGTCTCATAGAATGATTAGTGATAAAATTTTTTATGAAATTTGCATCACTTGCAATATCACTAATCTAATGGCACTCCTCAAAGACCACAACATTTTCTTCTGTATTTTTAGGAGAACAAATATTCTTTAAAGCCAAGTTCAATGTATGTACAACACAGGGTGTCTAACAAATATGCTGAAAATGATCCTCTATTATGGCACTTGCAGCCTTACAAACAGGTGCATTATCATTGATCACTTGCACCACATTGTTCGAACTAATTTCCGTGATAACCTCTTTAATAAGTTGTGCAATAAAAAATTTATCTTTATATTCTCCTTCACAATTCACAGCTTTTAAAAACATAGGACATCCATCTGAGACTGCCATAAAATTAATTAGAGGTCTTCTCTGAGGATCTGTCCATCCATCAACTACTAATGTCACACCTTTCAAACTCCAAGTATTTTTAATCGGTTGTAATTGCCTCTCAATGTGTGCTTTCTCCTTCTGCAGTAATGTGGTCCGCAAACTATTATATCCTGGAGGAACGTAGCTTTTCATTGAGGCCTTTGCATGCAAATGTAGCATATCAACCTAATAAGGGTTTCTAGCAATATGAAAAGGCAAACCGGCAGAATAAATAGTACGTGCAACTGATTCATATAATTATTCCTTAAGTTGTACATTAAATGTCTTTTCAATATCTGTGTTTCCACCTCTCCTCCTTCTCTTGGAACTAGTGTTAAAACCTTCCATTTTGAAGGTAGAGTGTGACGAAGAGGAGGCACCAACAACCGAATGAGATGTTGCAGAAGGAAGTGAAACTTTTTTTGTTTTTAAAGCTTTAGCTTTCTCTACTTCAGCATCTATCTTTTGCATTTCAGCAAGATGTGAAAAAGTCACTTTAGGGCAACATCTAATTCCATTTCCTGATATTTTCAATAAATGAGATCTTACCCTGAAATATGATCTACTATATGTCAAATTACAATAACTGCATTTAAACTTTGTGTTTCCACGACCAAAATTTTCTTTTTCTAACTTTTCAACATACTTTTTCACAAAGGAAATTCATCATTCTCTTTTGAATACTCACAAGACCCAAAACCACTATCTGTCATTTTTTCTAAAACAAAACAAATAAAATAAAGAAAAAAATAGTAATTAATAGGAAAAAAATCAATCTTCTACTCAAATAGAAAAATATCTTAGAAACCATAAAATATATATTAAAGAACATTGCAATTGATAATATATGATAGATGATTTCAACTTTCTTGCAATTGATAACATATATCATTTAGCTAATTGAAGAAAAAGCAAGTATAATATTAAAAATTTATAACAAAAATATCTTAAATTGCATACTGCTTTAAAAATAATTCTATTTTAGCACACAAATTAATAATGGATGAAAATAAGCAAAAGGAAAAGGAAGATAAATGACAAAAAAAAGAACAAGATGGAGTGCAAACCTAAATCCTTGTACACAGATGTCAGACAGAACCGGCGAGAGGTGAGGCCGCAAGGGCAGCCGATGACACAACGAGAGGCGAGTGTTGTGGACGACGAGAGGCGACGACGAAAGGGCTGCGGATAGCGTAGCTACAGGGAGTGCTGTGGACGGCGAGAGGCGACGCCGTAAGGGCTGTGGTCAGCACAGCGAGAAGGAGTGCTGCAGACGGGGCGAGGGCTGCGTACGGCTAGAGGTGATGCCGCGAAGGCTGTGGATTGCACAGAGAAAGCCGAGAGGAGAGGGCAGCGGACAGCGAGAGGCAACTGGAGCGCACGGCCAGAGGACGATGATAGCGCAAGACGAGGGCGACGGCAGGGTGCAGCAAACATGAGCAAACCGAGAGGGCGATGCGAGCGGACGGCGACGCGAGCCAACGGCGAGGGCAACGCCAGCCGATGGCGAGGGCGACGGCAGAGGAAGGCGAGGGCGGTAGCAGAGAGCTGTGATTTAATTTTTCACCGACGCACTGAGCATTTTCTGCCAACCCTAATATGATCGCGCTGAATTGGACCGACCGGTTCAACTAAACTGGTTCGTTTAATTTAAAAAAAAAACGTATCGGAGAAGTATCGCGAAAGTATCGGGCCGTATCAGCGACATATTTTAATATAAAGAATTTCAATACGCCGCCTGGCGTATCGGATACGTATCGGAGCCGTATCGACACTTATCGATATCCGACAAGTATCGGATACGGGTACGTTAGGCTCCCAGAAGTATCGATGCTTCATAGAGTAGTATTAGGATGGGTGACCTCCTCGGAAGTCCTCGTGTTGCATTCTTTTTTCGAAAAAATCACGTGAGTTAAGAGTGCTTGGGCGAGAGCGGCGAAGGGATGGGCGACGCGCTGGGAAGCCATCGCGTTACAACTGTTTTCAAGAAAATCATTTAGAAAAAAATAAATTTTAATTAGGGGATTGAACTCTGTCAAAAGAATAGAAAGTCAAAATCTGACGGCAACGTCCTGGGAGATCTAAATAGAATTCGGCAAGCAATTTTTAAAGCTGCGATCATACCAGCACTAAAGCATCGGATCCCATCAGAACTCCGTAGTTAAGCATTCTTCTGTGAGAGTAGTATTAGGATGGGTGATCTTTTGGGAAGTCTACGTGTTGCATCTTTTTTTGAAAAAAATCACGTCAGTTAAGCGTGCTTGGGCAAGAGTGGTGAAGGGATGGGCGACGCGCTGAGAAGCTATCATGTTATGCCGGTTTTTCAGAAAATTATTTAGAAAGAAATAAATTTTATTTAGGAGATTAAATTTTGTAAAGAGAATAGAAAGTCAAAATTGAGCGGCAATGTCCCAGGTGATCTAAATAGAATTCGACAAGCAAAGCTTATAGGTGTGACCATACCATCACTAAAGCATCGGATCCCATTAGAACTCTGCAGTTAAGAGTGCTTCGGTGAGAGTAGTAGTAGGATGAGTGACCTTCATGGAAGTCCTTGTGTTGCATCTTTTTTTGGAAAAAAATCATGTGAGTAAAACGTGCTTGGGCGGGAGCGACGAAGGGATGGGTGACGCGTTGGGAAGCTGCGCCGGTTTTCCAGAACTTCTTTTAGGAAGAAATAAATTTTATTTAGGGCTTGAACTCTGTCAAGAGAATAGTAAGCTAAAATCGGGCCGCAGCGTCCGGGGTAATATAAATAGAATTCGGCAAGCGAAAACAGATGTGATCATACTAGCACTAAAGCGCCGGATCCCATCGAAGCTCCGTAGTTAAGCGTTCTTGGGCGTGAGTAGTACTAAGATGAGCGACTTCCTTAAAAGTTATCGTGTTGCATCCCTTTTTGGAAAAAATCACGACAGTTAAGCGTACTTGGGCAAGAGCAGCGAAGGGATGGGCGACGCGCTAGGAAGCTGTCGCATTGTGCCTGTTTTACAGAAAATCATTTGAAAAAAAATAAATTTTATTTAGGTGATTAAACTCAGTCAAAAGAATAGAAAGCCAAAATCGGGCGGCAACGTCTCGGGTGATCTAAATAGAATTCGGCAAGCAAAATTTACAGGTGTGATCATATCAGCAATAAAACACTAGATCCCATCAGAGCTCCGCAGTTAAGCGTACTTGGGTGAGAGTAGTACTAGGATGGGTGATCTCCTGGAAAGTCCTCGTGTTGCATCTTATTTCTGGATAAAATGACAGTCAGTTAAGCGTGCTTGGGCGGGAGCGGCGAAGGGATGGGCGATGCACTAGGAAGCTGTCGCGTTGCGCCAGTTTTCCAGAAAATTATTTAGAAAGAAATAAATTTTATTTAGGAGATTGAACTCCGTCAAAAGAATAGAAAGCCAAAATTGGGAGGCAACATCCCGGGTGATCTAAATAGAATTCGGCAAGCAAACTTTACAGGTGCGATCATATTAGTACTAAAGCACCGGATCCCATAAAAACTCCGTAATTAAGCATTCTTGTGTGAGAGTAGTACTAGGATGAGTGACCTCCTGGGAAGTCCACGTGTTGCATCTTTTTTTGAAAAAAATTACGTCAGTTAAGCATGCTTGGGCAAGAGCGGCGAAGGGATAGGCGACGAGCTAGGAAGCTGTCGTGTTGAGCCGGTTTTTTAGAAAATCATTTAGAAAAAAATAAATTTTATTTAGGGGATTGAACTCCATCAGGAGAATGAAAAGCCAAAGTCGGGCGTCAACGTCCAGGGTGATCTAATTAGAATTCGGCAAGCAAAGCTTATAGGTGTGATCATACCAGTACTAAAGTACCAGATCCCATCAGAACACCGTAGTAAAGCATGCTTGGTCTACTAGGATGGGTGACCTTCTCGAAAGTCTTCGTGTTACATTCTTTTTTTTAGAAAAAATCATGTGAGTTAAGCATGCTTGGGTAGCGGCAAAGGGACGGGCAACGCGTTGGGATGCCGTTGCGTTGCGCCGGTTTTCCAGAAAAGCTTTTAAAATTCGGCAAGTAAACTTTAAAGGTGTGACCATACCAGTACTAAAGCATCGGATCTCATCAAAATTCCGCAATTAAGTGTGCTTGGGCTCGAGTAGTACTTGGATTGGTGACTCCCTGGGAAGTCCTCGTGTTGCATTCTTTTTTGGAAAAAATGCCGTTAGTTAAGCGTGCTTGGGCGGAAGCAGCAAAGGGATGGGCGACGCGCTGGGAAGCCATCGAATTTCGCCGATTTTCCAGAAAATTATTTAAAAAAAAATAAATTTTATTTAAGGCATGAACTTCGTCAAGAGAATAGAAAGCCAAAATAGGCGGCAGCGTCCCGGGTAATTTAAAAGGAATTCGGCAAACAAACTTTACGGCTGTGACCATATTAGTATTAAAGCATCGGATCCCATCAAAACTCAGTAGTTAAGCGTTCTTGAGTGAGAGTAGTACTAGGATGGGTGACATCCTGGAAAGTCCACGTGTTGCATCTTTTTTAAAAAAAATCACGTCAGTTAAGCATGCTTGGGCAAGAGAGGCGAAGGGATGGGCGACGCGCTGGGAAGCTGTCGCATTGCGCCGGTTTTTCAGAAAATTATTTAGAAAGAAATAAATTTTATTCAGGGGATTGAACTCTGTCAAAAGAATAGAATGCCAAAATCGGGCGGCAACATCCCGGGTGATCTAAATAGAATTAGGCAAGCAAACTTTATGGGTACGACCATATTAGTACTAAAGCATCAGATCCTATCAAAATTTCATAGTCAAGCGTTCTTGTGTGAGAGTACTATTAGGATGGGTGACCTCCTGAGAAGTCCACGTGTTGCATTTTTTTTTGAAAAAATCACGTAAGTTAGGCGTGGCGACGCGCTGGGAAGCTATCGCGTTGAGCCGATTTTTAGAAAATCTTTTAAAAAGAAATAAATTTTATTTAGGGGTTTGAACACCGTCAAAAGAATAGAAAGTCAAAATCGGGCGGCAACGTCCCTGGTGATCTAAATAGAATTCGGCAAGCAAAACTTTTCGGTGCGATCATACCCGCACTAAAACACCGAATCTCATCAAAACTCCGCAGTTTAGCGCGCTTGGGCGAGAGTAGTACTAGGATGGGTGACCTGCTAGGAAGTCCTCATGTTGCATCCTTTTTTGGAAAAAATCTCGTCAGTTAAGCATGCGTGGGCGGGAGCGGCGAAGGGATGTGCGACGCTTTGGGAAGCCGTTGCGTTGTGCCGGTTTTTTCAGAAAATTATTTAGAAAAAAAATAAATTTTATTTAGGGTTGAACTCCGTCAAGAGAATAGTAAGCCAAAATCGGGCGGCAATGTCCCTGGTTAATTCGGCAAGCAAAGCTTTTGGGTGTGATCATACGAGCACTAAAACACCGAATCCCATCAAAACTGCGCAGTTAAGTGCGCTTGGGCGAGAGTAGTACTAGGATAGGTGACCTCCATCTTTTTTTGAAAAAAATCACGTTATTTAAGCGTACTTGGGCAAGAGCAGCGAAGGGATGGGCGACGCGCTGGGAAGCTGTCGCGTTGCAACGATTTTCAAGGAAATCATTTAGAAAAAAAATAATTATTTAGGGGATTGAACTCCATCAAAAGAATAGAATACCAAAATCGGGAGGCAACGTACTGGGTGATCTAAATAGAATTCGGCAAGCAATACTTAAATCTGCGATGGGCGACGTGCTGGGAAGCTGTCGCGTTAAGCCGATTTTCCAGAAAATCATTTAGAAAGAAATAAATTTTATTTAGGAGATTGAACTCCGTCAAAAGAATCAAAAGCCAAAATCGGGCAGCAACATCCTAGGTGATCTAAATAGAATTCGGCAAGCAAAACTTTTTAGTGCGATCGTACCTGCACTAAAACAACAAATCCCACTAAAACTTCAGTTAAGCCCACTTGGGCGAGAGTAGTATTAGGATGGGTGACCTCCTCGAAAGTCCTCCTGTTCAATCATTTTTTGGAAAAAATCTCGTTACTTAAGCATGCTTGGGCGGGAGCGGCAAAGGAAGTCGTCGCATTATGCCGGTTTTCCAGAAAATTATTTACAAAGAAATAAATTTTATTTAGGGCTTGAACTCCGTCAAGAAAATAGTAAGCCAAAATCGGGCGGCAATGTCCCTGGTTAATTCGGCAAGAAAAACTTTTGGAAAAAATCAGAACTCCGCAGTTAAGTGCGCTTGGGCGAGAGTAGTACTAGGATGGGTGACCTCCAACTTTTTTTTTTGGAAAAAATCACATTAGTTAAGCGTACTTGGGCAAGCGCGGCGAAGGGATGGGCGACGCGCTGGGAAGCTGTCGCGTTGCAACGATTTTCAAGGAAATCATTTAGAAAAAAAATAATTATTTAGGGGATTGAACTCCATCAAAAGAATAGAATACCAAAATCGGGCGGCAACGTACTGGGTGATCTAAATAGAATTCGGCAAGCAATACTTAAATCTGCGATGGGCGACGTGCTGGGAAGCTGTCGCGTTAAGCCGATTTTCCAGAAAATCATTTAGAAAGAAATAAATTTTATTTAGGAGATTGAACTCCGTCAAAAGAATCAAAAGCCAAAATCGGGCAGCAACATCGTAAGTGATCTAAATAGAATTCGGCAAGCAAAACTTTTTAGTGCGATCGTACCTGCACTAAAACAACAAATCCCACTAAAACTTCAGTTAAGCCCACTTGGGCGAGAGTAGTATTAGGATGGGTGACCTCCTCGGAAGTCCTCCTGTTCAATCATTTTTTGGAAAAAATCTCGTTACTTAAGCATGCTTGGGCGGGAGCGGCGAAGGAAGTCGTCGCATTATGCCGGTTTTCCAGAAAATTATTTAGAAAGAAATAAATTTTATTTAGGGCTTGAACTCCGTCAAGAAAATAGTAAGCCAAAATCGAGCGGCAATGTCCCTGGATAATTCGGCAAGCAAAACTTTTGGAAAAAATCAGAACTCCGCAGTTAAGTGCGCTTGGGCGAGAGTAGTACTAGGATGGGTGACGTCCAACTTTTTTTTTGGAAAAAATCACATTAGTTAAGCGTACTTGGGCAAGCGCGGCGAAGGGATGGGCGACGCGTTGGGAAGCTGTCGCATTGCACCGGTTTTCCAGAAAATTATTTAAAAAAAATAAATTTTATTTAGGGGATTGTACTCCGTCAAAAGAATAGAAAGCCAAAATCGGGCGGCAAAGTCCCGGGTGATCTAAATAGAATTCGGCAAGCAATGGTTAAAGGTGCGATCATACCAGCACTAAAGCATCGGATCTCATCAGAACTCCGCAGTTAAGCGTGCTTGGGTGGGAGGGTGGGAGGATTATTAGGACGGGTTTGGGAAGTCCTCGTGTTGCATTCTTTCTTGAAAAAACTCACGTGAGTTAAGCGTGCTTGGACGGGAGCGGCGAAGGGATGGGCGACGCGCTGGAAAGCCGCCGCTTTGCGCCGATTTTTCAAGAAATTATTTAGAAAGAAATAAATTTTATTTAGGGGATTGACATTTGTTTAGTTCAATGTTATGATATTAGAAAATATCAATGCTATCCAAATTATTTTTATTTAGTTGGAAGTTATTGATATTATAATGACAAATTGACGATATTATCTGTAGATGTCTCCCGATTTGGGATGACTTCTAGATGTCAGCGTGTAATGACATTTTTGTAATTAATTATAATGTTATGTAAAGATGTCATTAAACCAAATAATTACTTTTTAAAAATAACATAACATAATATTGAGATAACACTGAACAAAACGTCCCCTAAATTAATTTTATTTTTGGGTTAATTTAATTTTTTTAAAAAAAATTATTTATTGAGCCAAATTAATATTAGTTTTTTTTATTCTCTCTACTCACAAAATTCTTTTTTTATTTTCAATTATGAATGAAATTTTATAGCTTTTTGCGTTTTATTTTTCGGAAATAAATATAAATTAAAGCACAAAGTTCAAAAAAAATTGAAAAATACAAAAGAAAGAAAAGTTAAATTTTATCTTTTTTTCTACTCTCTCATCTTTACAGATTTAAAATTTAACATTAAGGATGTGTTTTTTTGTAAGGTTAAATTTAAGAAGGTTAAAATTAAATTTGAATAGAGATATTTTTTATTAAAAGTTATGAATGATGTGAAATAAAGTTAGTTATTATATTGGGATATGTGAGGGATATGATTTAAAGTTGGTTATTATGTTGGAATATGTTAGTGATGTGATATAAATTAGTTATTATTTTAGTAATATTTGTAGGATGTGAAATAAATTTAATTTTTAATATTAAATTTTTTGTGTGATGTGATATGCCTGGTTAAAATTAAATCAGGTTAATTTTAAACTTGTAGACAAACGGGGCCTAAAAAACTACAACTTATGAATCCGAAATTAAATTTTTAATTTTATTCTTACCGATATCTTTACTCTCTAAAATACCAAAATACAAAAAATTGAAATAAAAAATTATAAGTTAATTTTTTCCATCTCTATTGTAATATCTTATGATCTAATTGTAGAGATATTATTTTCTTAATTTGACATTAAGGCCTCGTTTGGTTCGAATTTTTTTTTAGACATGAAAAAAAAATTATTTTATTTTTTAAGTTTAATAAGAGAGAAATTTATTTTACTATTAGAAAGTGTTTAAAATGTGAAATGCTTTCGATTCTAATATTCATATTTATATTGGTTGTGAAATAAAGTTGATTTTTATAGTTGAAATTTGTGTTGAGCAAAAATCTCACCTCGAACTAAACGAGGCCTAAGGCTCTGTTTAGTTGAAGAAAAAAAAGATAGTTTGAAAAATATTTATAAAATATTTTAGAAAAATGTATATGATGTGAAATAAAATGAGTTAGTTATATTAAAAATTTTGTTAGATGTGAAATAAAATGATTGTTTAATATTGAAATTTATGTAAGATGAGATATAAAATAATTTTTAATTTTTTTTTAAATAAATTTAAAATTTTAATTATGGCTAAAATAAACTAATTTTTTAGCGAGTTGCCAAATAGAGCCTAAGAAACTGCGTAACTTGAATATTTTTCAGGAGGTCAACCTTCTTATTATTATTTCAACTCAAACATGTTTAACTACAGAGTTTTCTATATTATATTGTTACTTTCACGATTTTTTTCCAAAAAGTATCTCTATCATTTAGGATTAAATTATTTACTTATATAGATCGGGATTTCCGCTCCCTTTTTAATGCTAACAATTATTTATCAGCCTAAAAGTCGGTCAGGAGCCTAAGAAACTGATTACTATTTAGGATTAAATTATATAGATCGGGATTTCCGCTCTACTTGCGAAATAGAGCCTAAGAAATTGCGTAACTTGAATATTTTTCAGGAGGTCAACCTTCTTACTATTACTTCGACTTAAACACGTTTAACTACAGAGTTTTCTATATCATATTATTACTTTCACGATTTTTTTCCAAAGAGTATCTCTATCATTTAGGATTAAATTATTTACTTATATAGATCGGGATTTCCACTCCCTTTTTAATGCTAACAATTATTTATCAGCCTAAAGTCGGTCAGGAGCCGCACTTTACTCTAATGATTCCCTTTTCTTGAGATATTACTCGGCGATCATTCTGATCACCCTCTTTGTCCATAGGAGTCACCTATTCTTAATTGTTCATGGCTTCTCTGATCTTCGATATTTCTAAAACTTGTATTCAGATATTTATCAACATGATTTGATCTCTATGTAAGAATTAATTAATTTTCTCGACTCTATGCACATTATACTAACGAGCTCGAGGGATATATTGTCTACAAAAGTGATCGCTAATCTTATGAATGGTTCAATTAATGATTGCCATATATATTCTAATCAAATTACCTAAGTTGATCTATATAGACTTGCAAATTCACACAGAACTCATATGATCATATGGTCCTCCTAGCTATTATTATCATACTTGTATGTATTCTCCTCTATGATCGAATGAGCAAGATTATATATATACATATATATTGTGAATATATAAGAAGACCAGGCCGTACATTCAAGCTCCTTAGCTACCATTTCAATCCTTATTCTCCCACTAGTTACGATGATATATAAATTTTATGATATTTTTGTTAAGGCGGTTGAACTGTTCGTAGCAAAGAAGGCAGCCAAGCTCTTAGTTAGGGCAGCTGCATTCTCTGTCTCAGGGTGGAAGATGTGGAAGTCGTGCTCGGCATCCGGCGTGTCGATGATCTCCGCATTCCCCGGCCACCCGCTGGACCGCAGCTTCTCGTAGTAGAGCCAACCCCGGCTCCACAGTATATCATTACCGGCCACCGCCACCAGCACCTGCTCGCAGCCCAGCGCCGCCAAACTTGGCGCCGTCTCCGACACAGGGTTTACCCGCTGTTCGTCGAGCCCAGTTGTCGACGGGCAAACGAAATGCCAAATACGATCAATGCCTTCGTGAAACTTGACGTATCCGAGCTCCGAGCCAATGGGCTCTTTCCCCGTGAAGAAGGGGTGCACCAGTGCCATCCCCTTGATGACCACCAGCCCCTCTTCCCCGGCCCTCATGGCCAAATTATGGCAGATGTTCGCCCCGGCGCTGTCTCCGGCGATGTACAGTCGACGGAAGTCCCCTCGGCTGGCGAGCCACGGGTCCGCCCGAGAGAGGACCCATCGGAGCGCCGCCCAGGAGTCCTCGTAGGCGGCGGGAAGGGGGTGCTCCGGCGCGAGGCTGTAGTTGACGGAGACGGCGAGAAGAGGGCCGAGGGAGGAGAGGTTGTTGAGGTGGGGGTGGAACGTCGGGGAGAAGGGGGACTCGATGCAGAAGGCGCCGCCGTGGAAGTAGATTAGGATGGGGAGCTTAATGCCGGCTGCGGTGGCATTAACGGGGAGGTAGAGGCGGGCGGAGAGGCCGATGGAGGAATCGATGACTGCGTCCTTGGAGACGACGCCGGTGGCCAAATCAAAGGAAGGGGGGACGACGTCGGTGCCGACGAGGCGCTCTACGCTCCCATCGCTGTAGATCCTAATCCAGTCCAAAATCTCGAAGACGACGTCGGTAGCATCGCCGGCTGTGTTGGTGGCTGAGGGGACGTTGGCCGGAGAATCCTTCGACAGTGAAAGGGATAAGTAGAACAATGCGAACCACAAGAGGAGATTTTGGATCAAACCCATGACCGAGAGTTGGTGACGAGGGACGACAACAACGTGTCGGCGCTCGGGTGGATTTAAATAAAGACAGCGACAGCAACTGTTCCCGCTCGTTCGGCCCCCCCCACGTTCCCACGATTCCCACGTTTCCCACGTTTCCCTACCTTCCCCACAATTATTGGAGCTTTTTTCATTAAAACAAAGTACTGGAGCTTTTTATTTTGAAAAGTGTTTTTTTTTATGAAAAGTGAATTACTGGAGCTTTTTATTAAAAAAACAAAAAAAAAATTACTGGAGCTTTTTTATTTTTTAACCTTAAAAAAAATTATTGCAGCTTTTCATATTGTTGAATTTTATTACAATCAAACCGTATACGGACAATTTTTATACTCGGCTGATCGAAAGGTCAAGTGTGCCTAATGGGCGGACACGGACAGCTTTTGTATTCGGCTGATCAAAAGTTTGACCTGCCACTAATAGCCTATCACGTTAACACAAGATATAGCTCATCATTGATTTAGCGTCCCTCACTGACTAGCTGATCAATGTCATCGATCGAACTCAATAATTTTTCTGACGACATATGATAATCATTGAGTCATTTATTGTGAAATGCAAAGTTATAAAACTTTAAGATTCCATTTTAATTTTGTTCAGAAATTAAAACTATTAATTTTGATAGTTTATATAATTTTTTTATAGTGATTTTTTCTATTTTTTATTTAAAAATTTAGGGATAATTACCTACATGCCACATAATTTAGTTTTATTTATGTCTTACTTATCCATTCTTAGTAAATTACGCTGCCCACATTCAAAACATTACAAAATCTTACATACACACATTTGAGTTAAAACTTAATCAAAATCTATTTGAAAAAAAAATATTTCGTTTGTAAATCATTAAAATTATATTTTTACTTTTAATGGTATATATTTTTCTCTTTCTCAATACCACACTAAAGCGCTGATTTGTCCTAAAATCAATTCACGTTGCGGATCTCTCTTTCCTTTGCCGCCACTTAAACATTAAGGTTTTATGATTTTCACTCAAAATATATTTAAATATCTTTAAAATAATATGATGAACGGCTCAAATTTTTTGTAATTTAACTATAGTTAGATTATTGAAAAATTAAGATTATTTATTATAATAGAAATAAGTTAAAATGTGTGTATGTAAGATTTTATAATGTTTTGAGTGTGCATAACGTAATTAACTCATAATGGATGGGTAAGACATAAATAAAATTAAATGGTATGGTAGGTAATTATCCCAAAAATTTAAATTTTTAAAATCTTATCTTAATAAAAAAATTAACTTAAAAATAAAATTATCCAAAAGTTTTATTATGCATTAAAATTTTAGTTGAAATTCTACCCATTTAATCAGAAATTGTATTCTGGTAAAATAACGNGAGAGGGAGGGTAAGGGTATAATGATAATTTTTATATTTTTTAATAATAAAAAAATTAAAAAGGACCCAGATTAATTTTTGAAAACCTAGGGACTCCGATGATATAATTTTAAAAACGTAGACCTGTGTGATAATAACCCTTAAACTCAAGTACCTGGGTGAAATTTGACATAGAAATTTTTATTATAGAACGCATACTTGATACAATGCATATAACAAGATTTAGAATCTAATAATTTAATATATTCAAATTTANTTAAATATTTTTAATTTGATGAATTAAATCATATTCAAATCAAAGTTATATAATAGAAATTTGGGCAAATTTCACCAAAGTCCCTGAGTTTATGGGTTATAATCACACAGGTCCATATTTTTAAAATTATCATCGGGGTCCTTAGGTTTTCAAAAATTATATCATTTGGGNATAAATACCATGCGGAGTGCTAAAATTATTTTCAAACACAATCTCAATATTATATGCAATATATTATATTTAAATATATTTTTTATACTATATAGTATCATACTCGTATTCAAATATGATTTCAAAAATTTAGTGTTATATGTGATACATAATACAATTGCATTAAAATACAATCTTGGATATAATACAGTCAAAATTGACTGTCATTATATTTTTAATATGATTATTTTTTTTAAAATATATTTTTAAGGTTAGAATTTATGATTTTAATGAATTATAATGTTGATAAAATTTTGATATATCAAATGAACTCAAAATTAACTAAAAATTTATAACAATAATCTATGTCAAAAGTATCTTTGTTGAACTTCTTAATTTTGATGATTACAATTAATTTAGCATTATAAACTAATTATCTTATTAAATGTGTTATCATATTATTTATGTCATAATTAAGGTGAATGTCCAAATTCAAGTTCAAGAAAAAAAGCTTATTACATGGTTCTTTTTTTTTTTTTTTTCTAGGACATAATTGTAAGCATGCATATTTTTGCCAAAGATTTAACTTGTACTCAATCTTAGTCAGCCTAAAGTCTATCCATTCCTTGATAATCTTTACTATGAAATTCATCTCTATAGCTGCAGGAAAAACCGGTTGATTTCCAAAATCAAACGAATTTCTCTGGACTGAATCCAAAATAAATATGCTGATTCATGATTTTGAGCTATTTGAAATGAATCTTGATGAATCTATTAAAGATATGTTTACCCATTTTACTAACATAACTAATAGTTGTTGGTCCACTTGCACACCCAAGAGGAGGGGTGAATTAGGTGTAATTATAATTTTAAAATTTGATTAATATATATGTTAAAAAAAAATTAAGTACTTTTAAAGCTACTTATTATTGTGAGGCTTTTATTATTCTTAAGCAAGAGCGTTCAAGCAAGAGTGTTCAAGCAAATCTTTTTAGCATGAGCAATTGAGCAATTGAGCAATTATAAAGTGGCACCTGCAAAAGAATAAGTAAAAGTAATATATAAATATATAGATAATATATAAAGTTATACTTAGTATAAGTATAAATATATATAGATATTTAATTTACTAATATATAAGATGTGAAGTGTGTGAATATGAGTTTTTTTTTTAAATAATAATAATGTATTATATGTGTATATATAAATAGATAAGTAAATGTACAGAGAAGTAAAAATTAGTGTGCAAAAAAAGAAATACAATAAGTAAATGTTAGAAAAAAAAATGCAGAAAGTAAATGTTAGTATTGTAGTAAGTAAATGTTAGTGGTACAGAAAAATAAATGTTAGTAGTACAAGAAAGTAAATATTAGATGCAGTAAGTAAAATTACAGAATGTAAATTTGGTGATTAACTAACATAATTATAGTGGGATGGACAAATCAAAGTATTTCTGATCGTCGGGTGTTTTCTGTTAGATAAATTAAATTTACTTAATGTACTAACCAGATTCCGTTCCACTGCTATAATTAAGTTATTTGGATCCTTGGTTATGTTAATTAAATATGGGGGTGAGTAGGCCCAAACTTTAATTAACTAACCTACCAATTTTAGTTATCTCACAGAGTTTGGACAATTTAAATTATTAAATATTTTGAATTAACTTAATTTATTATGTCCAAAATCTGATCACTGAAATTTTACTTTAAGGCTTTGAAAAAAAACTAACAAGTACACCAGCCTCTAAACGATATAAAAAAATAGAAGTGAAAGAAGACACACGATGTATAGTGGTTCGGCTATTTTTCTTGCCTATTCCACTCCCTTTTATTCCTCCTTCGGGGTTCCACTATCCCAAGCTAATCATGGCCAAGCTCAAGCCCTAATACAAGGAGAAAACCTATGCCTTTTTGGTCCAAAGACACAAACCAATTTCTAGACCTTTTTTACCGAGGGAAAGGATCAACCTCACCTCTCCTTTTACTTGAGGACAAGTAAGAAAAACCTCTCTTCGCGCAGGGAGACTCAAAACCAAAAATGAGAATAAGAGATGATGACCCTTATGGATCGTACAAGAGATAAATTAACTTAATTTAAAATTTAATGAGAGCTCTATATGCAAAGAAGCCAACGCAACTTTCTGGAGAAAGTTTTAGTATTATCTTTCTCAATATTCTATGAAATATAAATAGAAGAGAAAGAGAAATTAAACTCGATGAAATATTTCAATACGATATAAAATCGAGTAAACAAAAACTTCAAATAATTTTCTAGAAAAGAATACTTAGCAAAAACATCTAATATAGATGCAGTATTACCTAAGTAGTCTACTATAAAAATTTTGAAATTATTTGAATTTTGTATGATTTATAAAAATTAAAAAACCGAGACACAAATATAAATTTCCAGAGAAACATTTGTTCACCAAAAAATTACAAGAAATTTTTAAGATAAAATAATAGCTCCCAGAAAGATGTATTAAAAATTTCAAGTTATTTGGAGCTCAAATCAGTAGTACAAAAATTCGTGAATTTTTAAGAAAAATCGATTCGGAGAGAAAATAGAAAATACCCGATTAAAAACACCTCCGATGATCCAAGAACTCCTAGAATCGACTCCCCACGTTGTGAACAAAAACTTTGAGCTTGAGGAGAGAATTTTTTCAGCTTAAGAATTAGAGAGCTTGGAGATTGAGTTGGCCAAAGAGGAGTATTAACTCAAAATCCACTTTATTTATTGATGAACTGAGGGGTAAATTGGTAATTTGAGTATTATAACTTTTCATAAAATAATTGAGGACAAAATCAGCCACTTAGCATGTTTTATGGCTGATTTTAAGGAGTAAAAGAAGGAAGTGAAAATTAAAAATATTGGTGGAATTCAAAATATCGAGTAATTCAAAATATCGAGTTTTGTACGAGTTGAAAGCATCCAAAATCGATCACAAAAGTATTTCATGAAATTCAATTAATATATTTTTGTCAGTAATTATTTAATTTTATTTATGATTTTTTTTATTCATTTATTATAAGTAGTATATATGTATATATATATTTTTGAAAATAGATTTCATCGAATCAAATCGAAGCGATACGTTAAATAGTAAAATTATTGATTAAATTCAATCAAATATTGAAGATCGACGAAAACACGTCATAAAAAAAATTTACTCGTTGTACAGATTTGTTTATGAAAATCTCAATTCATCCGAAAAATAAATAAAAAAATAAAAATTATATAAAAATTAAAAAAAATACAAATAAATTTAATTATATTTATTTTAATTTTCTCCAGATAAATGAGCCATAAATTTCTTGCACTTGCATGATGGTCTAATATTTTATAGTATGCATCTTTGAAGTTAACTTTTCGAATTGATGTTTCTTTTCTTAGCGATCTTGATCAACTTTATTTCTTTTTATTCTTGGCTTGATTTCATCAATCTTGAGTCAAAATCATCTCGACGATCATCCTTCTTGATCCTGCAAAGCTTAAGTAGAATATTTACTAATATTTAAAAAATAATTAATCGAGTATATTATTAACGTGTTTATTTTCATCAAAATCGATAAGAGTTCAACAATCTCTACCATTTTGATGATGACAAACTCGTTAGATGAGGTGCATCTATTTTTTTTATTTTAAGATTTAGCTCCCCCTCAACATAGCTTTATTTTGATTTTTTATTTAAAGCTCATAAAGCCGTCATAATATGTGTTGTAATTGATACCTTCATAAAATACTATGTTGCTTCAATTACCATCACATATTTATGTTGCATTTATGCGATTTAGTAAAAAAAATGATATATAATATCACAATATGTTAGAGTTACACAATATTACATCTAATATTGAAGATAAATATTACAAAAATTTTAGAACTTGAAAAATTATATTTAACATTGAACATCATCATGATATTAGCAATATCACAAAAAATATACATATAAAGCATTGCTATTTCTCCCTTTTGGCATCATCAAAGTGAGAGTAGTACAAAAACACTTGATTTAAAAAGATAACATAATATAATAAAATAACTTCTTCTTTCTAGGAATTGAGCAATAGAAGAATGAGAAGAAGAAGTGGAATAATCAACCATAGGACAAAGAGAAGCATAGGTTGAAGATGTAAATGACTATGCAAACCCACGTAAAGAAACAGAATAGCTTGAAATTCATTTTCAAGCTCCATATGCATAGTGCGCATTTTAACTGTTTGCTCCTCGCCTAATTTCTCCTTATTCTTTCCTTCAGTACGATTAGCGGGATTGGTTTCTGAAATTGAAAATGTGTTTGGAGCACTAGGTTCAACCGGAGAAAAGAAAGAATATTTTGACAGATCTTCATTACTTTTTTCTTCAGAAGTAGGTGGTTTAGGCTCTTGAGACGAAGGACCATGATAAAAATCTTTCTCTTTTGAAGTTTGGGTTTCCTTGTCATGATAGTTTGAGAAGAAAAAAAAAGAATAGAAGGTTTGGAGTATGAAAAATGAATGAAGTGAAGTGTGTTTAAATAGAAAAAGGTATAAGAGAGAGAAAATAATAAAATATTTAAACTAATATTTAAATAAAAATAATATAAAAATATAATTATAAAATTTCAAATTTTGTCTAAAAAATCAACTCATATTAAAACTTACGTATTTTGAATTTCACACATCTCCAACTCTCGTAAAATATTATAGAATTATTGAGTAGGTAGGGATTTTGTAAAAATATCAGCTAATTGTTTGTTAGTGGACATAAACTCCAAAGAGATATCCCCATCCTCAACATGTGAACGGATGAAGTGATGCTTTATCTCTATGTGTTTAGTACGTGAATGTTGAATTGGATTTTTAGTGAGATTTATAGCACTTGTATTGTCACATCAAAGAGGAATATGATCTACGATCATCCCGTAATCTTTTAATTGTTGTTTTAGCCACAATAATTGTGCACAACAACTTCCAACAGCTATATATTCTGCTTCAACCGTTGATAATGTGATTGTATTTTGCTTACGACTGGACCAATATACGAGTGAGTGACCAAGAAATTGACAAGTACCAGATGTACTTTTTCTATCAATTTTGTATCCAGCAAAATCGGAGTCCGAATATCCCATCAAAATTGGGTCACTAACAATCTTAGGGTACCATAACCCATAGTTGGTTGTACCGATTAAATAACAAAAAATACGTTTTACTACTATGTAGTGTGATTCTTTTGATTTTTGCTTGAAATCGAGCACACATGCACACACTATACATAATGTCCGGTCTACTTGCTGTCAGATAAAGAAGAGATTCGATCATACTTTGATATAATTTTAGATCAAAGTCTTTACCTAATTCGTCTTTATCTAATTTTGTACTAGAACTCATAGGAGTTTCACTAGAATTTAAGTTACCAAATTTGCATTTCTTC
Organism: Apostasia ramifera; assembly: GCA_019297695.1. Lineage (NCBI taxonomy): Eukaryota > Viridiplantae > Streptophyta > Magnoliopsida > Asparagales > Orchidaceae > Apostasia > Apostasia ramifera. The sequence goes on along the minus strand of JAEMOT010001902.1, from coordinate 6,846 downwards.
AATAGATCTCTGGTATATTTTCCTTGATTAATAAATATATCATCCTTCTGTTGTTTAACTTGTAATCCAAGAAAGTAACTTAACTCTCCCATTAAGCTCATTTCAAATTCGGCTTGCATTTTCTTAGCAAAATCTTTACAAAGACATTCGTCGGTAGAACCAAAGATAATATCATCGACATAAATTTAAATAATTAAAAAATTATCCTTAATCCGTTTAATAAAGAGTGTTGTGTTTATTTTACCTTTCTCAAAATTATTTTCGATTAAGAATTGACTTAGTCTTTCATACCAAGTCCAAGGGGCTTGTTTTAGACCGTATAAGGCCTTTTTTAGACGATATACATGATTCGGAGAATCAGAATCAATGAACTCCGGTGGTTGTTCTACATAAACTTTCTCGTTTATGAAACCATTTAAAAACGCACTTTTTACATCCATTTGAAATAATTTAAAATTTTTAATATATGAATAGGCAAGTAAAAGTCGAATGCCTTCAAGACGAGCAACCGGAGCAAAGATTTCATCAAAATCGATTCCTTCGACTTGGTTGTAGCCTTTAGCCACCAAGCGAGCCTTATTTCGAATAATTTCGCCTTGATCATTAAGCTTATTTTTAAAGACCCACTTCGTACCTATAATCAGATGATCATTTGGTCGAGCAACAAGCTCCCAAACGTCATTTCGAGTAAATTGATATAATCAGAATAGTATAATCTGGCTTGACATGATGAGATGCGCCAGAGTCGGGATACCAAGCGGGATCAGTAGATATGCCAGGAGAGGAAGTAATAGCACTGTGATAAGCTCCGACATGTGTGGTACTATGAGATGTGAGTGGCTGAGTAGCTGCATAGGATCCATCATGATTTATGGAATTAAGACCTCCAATGAATCGTTGATCAAAACGTTTATTTTATAACATTCATGAGCACAATGTCCAGGAATGAGACATATTTGACAGCATCCTTTTCCACGACTACGTCCTCGTCCACGACCACCATGGCCTCCATGACCTCCATGATTAAAAGAGGATGAGGAGGAGTGACTTCGTCCAGCAGTGTTAATTGATGGGAATGATGTATCAGTACTTTGTACAGATTTGAGTTGGAGGAGGCGTTCATGAGATGAAAGAATTCCGTGAACCTCTTCAACTGAGAAATCATCCACACGGGTAGTAATAGTAGGAACCAGACTATCATATGTGGCATTTAGGCCTGCAAGAATATGCATTAAAATATCTGGTTCGGTCACAGAATGTCCAATAGCAGCTAAATTATTAACGATGTTCTTTACAGACTGCATATAGTCATCAATAGAACTATCTCCCTGTTTTATTAACTCAAAATCCACTTTATTTATTGATGAACTGAGGGGTAAATTGGTAATTTGAGTATTATAACTTTTCATAAAATAATTGAGGACAAAATCAACCACTTAGCATGTTTTATGGCTGATTTTAAGGAGTAAAAGAAGGAAGTGAAAATTAAAAATATTGGTGGAATTCAAAATATCGAGTAATTCAAAATATCGAGTTTTGTACGAGTTGAAAGCATCCAAAATCGATCACAAAAGTATTTCATGAAATTCAATTAATATATTTTTGTCAGTAATTATTTAATTTTATTTATGATTTTTTTTATTCATTTATTATAAGTAGTATATATGTATATATATATTTTTGAAAATAGATTTCATCGAATCAAATCGAAGCGATACGTTAAATAGTAAAATTATTGATTAAATTCAATCAAATATTGAAGATCGACGAAAACACGTCATAAAAAAAATTTACTCGTTGTACAGATTTGAGGAACCAGACTATCATATGTGGCATTTAGGCCTGCAAGAATATGCATTAAAATATCTGGTTCGGTCACAGAATGTCCAATAGCAGCTAAATTATTAACGATGTTCTTTACAGAATGCATATAGTCATCAATAGAACTATCTCCCTGTTTTATCATCTGCAATTGAGCTTTGAGCTGGAGAACTCGTGCTCTAGAGTGTGAAGCAAAAGTTTGTGCTAGAGTCTTCCAAACGTCATGAGAAGTGTTCAGATTTACCACCAGTTTGAGAACAGACTCTGTGAGCATAGAAATAATCCAAGTGAGGATTAGCTGATCTTTCGTGATCCAAGCACGGTAGGTGGGATCCGTTATACGTGGGCATTGTTCAGTGCCATCAACCACTCCAAGAAGATCATGAGCACGTAGTAGAGGGAGAAATTGAGTTTTCCAGAGAAGATAATTATCTCTCGTCAATTTTAGAGGAAGAAATGATATTGTATTAGATGACAAAGATAAAGGGGATGTGCTGTTAAGTGGAGAGGGAGACATAGTATTCTTACTGGGAGAAGAAGAGTTGATTTCGAACATCTTGAAGTGCAGCAGGCTTTTGGCAGATGATTAAATAGTGAGACTCCTTGTATATAATTTGCCTAAATATTTAATTGGGTAAGAACTCCTCAGGCTGATGGAAATTGGGAGTTTTAAGAGCTTCTCAGATTCACTTCGTAGAGATGTTTGCAAGAGAAAGAGGTGATCTGGAGAGATCAAAGATCAGATCTGATGGGCTAGCTCGGATGAAGCAGGAGATCCTTCAATGGCTAAGGGAGCATCGGCAAAAAACCAGTCCGGCGAAAATCGATGATGGCAGTGTGAGCAGAGGTCCTTCAATGGCTGAGTGAACGCCAACAGAAAAACGGTTCGAACGTCGGCGAGCTGGCGGAGAGGGCGAACGAGAGAAGAGGTCACCGGTGGTTGATGAGCTCGCCGACCGAGGAGGTGGAGAAGAGGTTGCCGGTGGATGATGAGCTCGCCGACCGAGGAGGTGGAGCAGAGGTTGCCGGTGGAGAAGAGGTCGCCGATGACCTAGCGACGTGAGATTGACGTGGCCACATGAGGAGGCGCAGCGATCCGGGCGAACAGAGAAGAGGTCGCCGGTGGTTGATGAGCTCGCCGACTGAGGAGGTGGAGAAGAGGTCGTCGGCGGAGAAGAGGTCGCCGATGGCCTGGCGACGCGAGATTGACGTGGCCACACGAGGAGGCGCAGCGATGCAGGCTAGCGCTGGGAACGATCCGAGCCAAACAGAAAAATCAGTCCGGTGAGGTTGGAGTAATCATGGCTCTGATACCATGATAAAGAACGAGAAGAGATAAGAGACAATAAAATCTTTCTCTACTCTTTATTGAAATAGCTGGGCTCCTTATATAATGGAGTTTTCAGAATACAAATTTGGTTACAATCAATGGTATTATAACTTTTCCTAATGGCAAATTTTTACATGCTAATACAATAATTTTGTATATTTAAATAGGCAATATATCATCTCCATATAGGAGTGTTAAAGATATCCGAAACTCGAAACTCGCTCGAAACTCATTCGATTTTTGAATCGACTCGAAATCGGTTCAAAAATTTTGAATCGAATCATGAGCTAAGGATTTTGGCTTGAAGTTCATTTCGAGCCAATTTCGAGTTGGCCATAGCTTGCTCGAAACATGATTCGATTTGGCTCGAAATTATATATATAGCATAAATAATATTGATATATTATATAAATATATACATAGATAAATTGTTACTTTATATAATTTAGTTAGTGGTTTAGTAGTAGAGTAGAGGAGATTTAAGGTTTATTTTTCTCAAGGTCTAGGGCTCAAATCCTCTTAAATACATAACATTTTAACATTTTTTTACAATTCCGAGCTGATTCGAATCATGATTCGAGCCGGCTCGAAATCGAGTCATTTCGAGCCGGCTCGAAATCGAGTCATTTTGAGTCGAGCCAGCTCGAATCATATCCCATTTTGATTTCGGACCGATTTCGAGCCGAGCCAGCTCGAAATTTTCGATTTCGAGTTGAGTTTGACTCGCTCGAAATCGGCCCGATAACAGCCCTATCTTCATAATGTCATCACTTTTAGTATGAATTAATGCTCAATTATGTTCACTGTTACCTTCCCCATGAAGTAGGGGTCCACCAGCGCCATCCCTTTGATGGCCGCCACCCCCTCCTCCCGACCCCTCAGGGCCATTTGATGGCAGATGTTGGCCCCGGCGCTGTCTGCGGCGATGTACACTCGACGGAAGTCCCCTAGGCTCGCGAGCCAGGGGTCCGCCCGAGAGAGGACCCAACGGATCGCGGTCCAGGAGTCGTCGTAGGCGGCTGGAAGCGGATGCTCCGGCGCGAGGCTGTAGTTGACGGAGACGGCGAGAAGAGGGCCGAGGGAGGAGAGGTTGTTGAGGTGGGAGTGGTACATCGGGGAGAAGGGGGACTCGATGCAGAAGGCGCAGCCGTGGAAGTAGATTAGGACAGGGAGCTTCGACTCGGTGGTTGGAAGGTAGAGTCGGGCGGCGAGGCCGACGGAGGAATTGATGACTACGTCCTTGGAGAGGACGCCGGTGGCCAAATCGAAGGAAGGGGGCACGACGTCAGTGCCCTTGAGGCGCTCTACGCGGCCGTCACTGTAGACTCTAATCATGCCTGAAATATCGAACGCGACGTCGGTAGCATCGCCGGCTGTGTTGATGGCGGAGGGGACGTTGGCCGGAGAATCCTTCGGCAGGGGAATGAAGAAGTAGGAAAACGTGAGCCTCAGCAGGAGATTTTGGATCAAACCCATCAGTCAGAGATGGTGACCGGCCCTGAGATCCCCTTGTCGGCGTGCGGGTGGACTTTAAATAACGACGGAGTGAGAGTAGTAGGTAGGTACTGACGTTTCTGCACGATTCCCCCACGTTTCCCTACCTTCCCTACCTTCCCTACCTTCCCCACTTTCTGGAATTGTTTTTCTTTTTTTTGAAAACTTATTGGAGCATTTCATATTGTTGGAATTTTATTACAAGCAAATCACCAATTTTAAAACTACTCAGCAGTCACTTCCCAATAATTTTGTCTCCGATCATTTAATTTTATTTATACATTATTCATCCATTCTTAGTTAATTATAATATACATACTCAAAATATTACAATATCTTACATTCACACACTTTAGTTAAAACTCAATCAAAATCTATTTAAAAAAAATATTTTGTTAGTAAATCATTAAAATTATATTTTTACCTTCAATATTACGTATTTTTTTCTTCTCCAATGCCACACTAAAGCGTTGATTTGTCCTAAAATCAATTCACATTGCGTATGTCTCCTTCCCTTGCCACCACTTAAATATCAAGAATTTAGGATTTTCACTCAAAATATATTTAAATATCCTTAGATTAATATGATGGACGGCTCAGATTTTTTTGTAACCTAACTATAGTTATGTTATTGAAAAAATTATGATTACTTATTATAATAAAAACAAGCTAAAATGTGTGTATGTAAGATTTTATAATATTTTGAGTGTCCATAACATAATTAACTAAGAATGGATGGATAATACATAAATAAAGTTAAATGGTGTGATATGCAGGTAATTATTCCTATAATATTTTTTTTTAGCTCAAAAGTTCAAATTTTAAAAACTTTTGCTCTAAAAATGCTAAAATTTCAGGCGAAAAAAAAGTTTCACATCAATTTTGATCAAAAATATAAGATTAATTAAAATAAATTTTTAGTCATTAATAAAATATTAACTAACTAAAATACTAAACAAATGACTCTAAAGGTGCGTTTAATTCAATGTTATCCTGATGTTATGTTATGTTATCTAGAGAATATAATTGTTTGGTTTAATGATATCTACAAATAATCTTCTATTTGATTATAAAATTATTAATCAAAATATGACATCTAGATGTCATGACATCTAGATTACTCAATAGATTGTGCAAATTATAAGCTTAAAATGAGCCAAAATTTGAAGGGTTGAGCCACATAGTAATATATTCTAGCAGTATCTTAATTAAAGGGGCATTTTGTTCAGTGTTATCTCAATGTTAATGTTATTTAGATGTCATATTATCTAAATGTCATTGTTATTCATCAATAGATATTTGTTTGGTTTAATGCTATGATATTAGAAAATATCAATGCTATCCAAATTTTTTTTGTTTAGTTAAAATTATTGATATTATAATGACAAATTGACGGTATTATCTTGAGATGTCGCCTGATTTGGGGTGACATCTAGATGTCAGCGTGTAATGGCATTTTTATAATTAATTATAATATTATGTAAAGATATCATTAAATCAAACAATTATTTTTTAAAAATAATATAATAT
>JAEMOT010001900.1:26554-81204 GCA_019297695.1 Apostasia ramifera | reverse complement strand
CATATTTAGAATTTTTTAAAATATAATTAAAATATTTTTATATATAAATATAGTATAATATTTTACATAAAAAAATTATATTAGAAATGTATACATAAAAATTAAAAGTAAATTTATAATATTATATTTTAATATATTTAGTATGAATAATATACATTTTATAAAAAAAATATATCTTATAATTAGCTTCAATTTAACTCAAAAATCGACTTGAAATCAAAAAAATTTTAGTAGGCTCTAATTGAACTTGATTTAAAATCAAAATTTTAATTTCGCGTTGAGTCTTACACCCTTAATATAGAGGCATTATAATGATAAATTAGATACATAGCAAGCTGAATTTTATTATACGTAAAATTTTGATGTGGATAATTAGCAAGTTTTCTCCATATGATGTGGAAATTTGACATTTACGTATGACATGAAGCATGCTAAGATATCTGTGTTGTGAAATAGATCACGAACGATTTTTCGTAATTTTTTTAGACTCGTATCTATAGAGAAAATAAGAAGATAAATTCTTAAATGATAGAAAGGTGATGTGAGGGCCACCTTTGCACTTCAATGAAAGTACTATGTGTGCTTCTATGAATAAATTATAAGATATTCCTTTTGTGAAAAAAATACAAATACCTAATTAATAAATTTGAGCATAACATGACTCATCAAAAATACCACAATTTGGGTCATACAAATCAAATTTGAGTGGGTGCTCGAGGCGAGTGGAACAGCGCACCCTCGTGTGCAAGTGGCAACAACTTGTTTGGGCTCGCGTGCGGGTTGTGTGCAGGTCTCTGAGTCATGCATAAATCGGTTACATAGAATATTGAAATTTTGATATTAAATTTTACGTCAAAAGAAGAAATGGGAGAAAAATAGAATGAATCTTATTTAAAATTATCTAAATTTTTTTAATTTAAATAATGTGAGGCGTGTATATTATATATTTCATCAATTGAAGAGTAGAAGAAAAGACCTTACTTTTGCTTTGGGCCGCACGTTGACCCATATAATCGCATCATTTAAAACATGGTTAATTGATTTTGGGCCGACATCGTACTAATGGGCCGGCTAAACTGGGCCGACAGTTTTGTCCTCACATGATCAGCCCACCTAATAAACTGCTGTTCAACTGGCGGTTTTTTTGCACGGGGAGAATATTTATTTTTATTTTAAATTTTATTTTAAATTTTAATTTAGTTTTAAGAATGATTATTACATACATAATCCACAATATCATACATAAATTATTATTTGATTTTCCCACAATATCACAATAAAAAAAAACTTGACAAAAAAATAATAATTAATTATTAAAAATTGTGCGCAATAATTTCTCCTATCCCATTTAAAATTGTGATGGTAAAATAGGTAAACTTGAGGTATGGCATCGAGTCAATAACATAATTTTAAATATAATGCATTTAAATGTTCCCCTTTTTTTCTATTTCTTACTTCTGCTTTCAATAAAAGGAAATTTAAATTTGTCGAGTTAAGATTTATTCTATTATTTTCTCTCCATGCACAGCATTTACACGACTTTCAGTTCTAAAAATATCAAATTTATCTTATAAAAAAAGATCAAATTTATTTCATATCAATATTACATAAATCTAGAAATAAGGAATTTACAATCCGAAATAATTTAACGTTAGTAAGATGACAATCATAAAGCATTGATAAAATGAGGATCTTGGTCGTGAAATAATCTAATCTTATATCTCATTCATTTCATGCAAGAAAAGTCTAATCTTTAAAAATTAATTTCGCTTTTCTCTCTCTCTCTCTCTAACACCCAGTCTCACCTAAATTTTTTTGAGATAATTACCTACATGCCACACCATTTCACTTTATTTATGCGTTACCCATCCATTCTTAGTTAATTGCGCTATGCACACTCAAAACATTATAAAATCTTACATACACACACTTAAGTTAAAATTTAGTCAAAATCTATTTGAAAAAAAATATTTCGTTAGTAAATCATTAAAATTATATTTTTATTCTTAATAGCACATATTTTTTTTCTTCCTCGATATCACACTAAAGCGCTGATCTGTCCTAAAATCAATTCACATTGCAGATGTTTCCTTCCCTTACCACAACCTAAACATCAAAGTTTTAAGATTTTCACTCAAAATATATTTAAATATCCTTAAAATAATATGATGAACGGTTCAGATTTTTTGTAACCTAACTATAGTTTGGTTATTGGAAAATTATAATTGCTCATTATAATGAAAACAAGTAAAAGTGTGTGTATGTAAGATCTTATAATATTTTGAGTGTGCATAGCGTAATTAACTAAGAATGGATGGATAACACATAAATAAAGTGAAATGGTGTGGCATGCAAGTAATTATCCCAATTTTTCAATAATGATAATTCGTTCTTTAAGTTTTAGAAAAAACAAATTTCGGGATAATTCTTTCGTTAAAGTTCTTTTTCTAAAATGCAAAGTGAATCCAATCTTGATCCTCATCATTCCAATCCACTTGATCCAATCATTTTAATCATGCAAATATTCCACTTAGCAACAAAGATGGTTGAAAATGAAAGAAATTATTTAATTATTTTCTTAAGTCTTTTAAGCCATTATAACCTCAGCATATTGACAAAGGAAGCCACCAAATATTAATCAATGATCAGCTAAACTCAACCATTATTGAGCTAAATTTACTTCGAGGTTTAAGCTGTTTGACGGCGAATCTCCGTCTAATTTGAGCTAAGGAGGCATTTGGTTCATTATTATCTTAGTATTATTTCACGTAACGTAAATGTTGTGACATCTAGATATCATCTTTTGATTAATAATTCTATGATTTTATAAAATATTATTTATATATATCATTAAACTAAGCAATTATTTTTCTTAAATAACATGATATAACACTAAAAAAACATTGAATCAATAGCTCCATAAGTTTTATTCAGTATTTAATAACTCAGCTTGCTTCATTTAATTAAGATCTCGTATAACTCAAAGCCATATTGTTACAAGTAACTTCTAAGCTATCCCCTTATACGTCGATTCTATCACATCGCATGCACACTTAAAAGCAATCGATCGATATATATTAATGTCTCATTATGAATCTCCATCAAACAGGCTAAGTTAGTTATAATGTTTAGCTGGACAGGGGAGATTCCACTCTAGACCTATGTTGAGCTCGAGAATAGGCCGACAAGATAATATTGAAAAATTAATAATGACTAGACTTGTTTGATTCGATATAGATGCTCGATTCTGCGTAGATGTGATCTAGATCAAACAAATCGATGTCAAATTGATTTTTTTTATCCTTATGGTCAAATTGTAGCTTTAATCATTACCATGTTATTTAGTTTGATTTGCACGCTGTGCTATCATTAATTTTGATTGATTGATTAAGTGATTGATTGATATTGCCATTATAAATTCCCATGAAAGTACATGGCATTTGGATAAGCAACAGTGCTTGGCACCTAAAACCTTCTGGTCAAAGTTGTAGATAGGGTGGTAACTCGATTATCAAATGAGTCGAGATTAATGACTCGAATCTAGCTCGATTATTAAATTGGTCAAGTCTGGTTTATCAATCCAACTGGTTTATAAAACAAATGTTTATAAGTGCGTAACTTGAACACATCCCGACCAGACCAGATTATTTATGACTTGAATCTGTCCCATTTAATAAACGAGTCAAAATTTATGACTTATACTTAAAAATTTTTTAGTCGAGTTTATAAATTAAGTCATATATTGCCGCCCCGTAGATATATTAATTAAGGATCTTTTTTGGTAAAGATCTTTTTTTTAAGTGTCATGTGTTAACAATTGTATTAGTTGTAAAATAAAATTAACTTTTATATTAAAATTAATTTACATAACTTGTAAATAAAGGTATATAGTTATTAAAAATTTTAATATTGAAAATTTTGTGAGATGTGAAATTAAAAAAAAAATTATTATGAGGAATAAATGTTGGATGCAGGCTATGACATTTGTGCTATAATATCTTAACTATAATCATTTTCTTGTCGAACATCACTTATGATGAAGACCAAAGGGCATCAACTAAAGACTAGCTTTCTACAATTATGAGCTCGACCCTTATCCTCTTCCTCATTCGAACATCAATTGTGGTAGTAGGCTTTATCTTGACTGTGTACGGATCGATTAATGGCCCCTACGCAACCATGAAAGTGGATTATCCATTATCTACAACTACATATCTCGCTATAGTACCCTTTTAAGCCATTGTGACTATTCGATGTGAATTTTCCCGATCTTAATGCTTGAGCTACCCATAAAGGTCAAGCCAACTTATATTATAGCGTGTCCATATAACGATAAGATGAAATAACATATCCATATTACATATGTTTCTAATTAGGTCAAGCCAAATGGGGGCTAGAAGCTTATAGAGCACCACTATTGTTTACTTGATTCAATATCGTATATTATAGAGTAAAGCAGTAACATTATTAAAATTTCGAAATCTAAAAGCAATTTAACTTTAAAAATCTCAACCTCCATCATCTTTATCATGAAATCAAGTCTTTCCTTTCCTTATTTTGATTTTCCATATTTCTTATTTATATGATACTCGATTTTAGATAACATTTAAATGTAACAAATTTTGTAATCTTTTGCTATATTTTATAGATATATAATTTATAAATCAATAACTTAGTATAAAAAGTACAAAATAAAAAAATATTTCATTAACTTTAATAATTTTTTCTTTTTTTATTTTTTTTATCTCATGTACAAGATAATATGTTTATAGTTTTTGATGAATCAACTTAACTCAATTAGAATTAATTATTGTCTTATTTATACCAAGGATATTTATATAAGTTTTGAGCATTTTGCACAAGTTCGTTGTGAAATACTTGAGAAAAATTTTTTTTCGTTAGTTGCGAATTGATTGATGTTCACAGATGAGTTGTTGGATTTATTTGAAGCATCAGATAAATAGAAGATGTGGAGACGCAATTTAATCGATAGGAAATTACATCTATGCCTCTTATTTTGATAGTAAGTTCAACATAGGTTTATAATATCGACTAGCTTATAAATTTAAGAAAGAATTACACGTTGCTCTTAAATCCCAGCTTTTTACTCATTTAACCCTTAAAATTAATATTTATAAATTTTACTACTGAATATCTAATTATAAACTGTATCCATGACCCATCAAGCAAAGGTCAGAAATCTAATATTTTATTGCATTTACGTATAGAACTGTCCTTTTATCAATATGAAAGGGTACAATTCATAATTATACATTCAAATTAAGTAGGTAAGATCATATTTATAAATATATAATTTTATTTGTTAAATGAATAAAATATATTCTTTTGAGGTGATATATATAATTTTTTTAAAATTTAATTACTATTAGTGCTTAATTAAGTACTTTTATTATATTTTACTTTGATTTGTAAGTATATCCGCATATCTCTAGCACACCCTTTCTTGGCTCTCCCCCTATATACGTCTACATGCATGTTAATCTTCTCGACAGTCTGCACTTTTGATGACATCAGGCATATATGCAATCAACGTCATCTACCTTGACTCTGCTCTCTCAGTTAAAGCAACCGTCAAGGTTAGAAAGTTCGAGCCATTCAGAGTAGCTGGGAGCCAATTTGGAGTTGATTGGCGAATGCTTTTCTGTGGCAGTGAGTTGCTTAGATTACTCTTCTGCAGAGGTGAGGACGATGGATAGTACGAGGAAATCTACAAACGAGTGAGAACGGTATGATAATAATTATCAATAATAAAAAATAATATATTTTTTATTTAAATTAAACAAATAAAATATTTTTTGTTTGGAGGACCCCGTAAACTCGTGTTCTTTGTAACCTGCATGCAACTGAGGGTTTCCTCATGAACCCGAATGTAATTTTCCCTTAAAACGCCGATACTCATATGCAAATGTCACACAATCTTATCAGCTGGAAATAATTAACGTTATGAATGCGAGTGATTGTTTTCTTTGGAATCATCATGCTGAGTGTGACGTATATGCCCCTCGTGGGGTCCACAAAATATTCAGGATTAGCTAATAAAAAATAACCAAAATTCGAATAATCAAACTAAAATTGAAGGAACCGACGATTTTGAGCTCAAATTTTATTTTAAGTAATTTTTTTTGTTTCTAGTTCCAATTTTAATTTTTGAACCAAAAATGTCCATCATTAATTAAATCAATTTATTTAATTTAATAAGATAAATATCACTAAAATAAAAATAAATTATTAAATAGAGTTTAAGTTATCTTGTTGTGAATTAAGATTATAATATAAATTTTAATAAATATTTCACTATTATAATTTATGTATGCATCACTTTGATTATTAAATTTTAATTAAATTTTACCATATTTGTTATATTATTTAGATTTTAAATTTAATATAAGTATTTAATATTACACATAATTGACATATAATTTTAAGTTTATTCTTATCAAAAATAAGATATAGATTAAAAATAATAAATATTGATTAATAAAAGTAACTTGCACATAAATCACTAAGATTAGGATATAATTTCATATAATTCATTAAAATAAGTATTTCACACATTCATTTAGATAATATAGATAAAAGTTTTTTTTGAAATAAAATTGATTTTTTAATATATTTTTGTGGCCATTCTTGTGAATGGTTGGGGCTCTCTCGGGACCTTTAGAAGATGAGGTGAGGTGGGGTTTGTCGGTTTGGGAGGTGGATGCTTTCACTTTCCATCTCTATCTCTCCCTCGTCTGCAGTCGATATAGAAATCATCTGAGAAAAAAAAAAGGGGAACTTAGATTTAAACGATAGAAAAGTAGAAGGAATGATAAAAGAGCACATTTAGACCTCATTTATTTTGAGGAATTTTTTTTATCAAACACAAATTTCAATTATAAAATCAACTTTATCTGGCATCCAACACAAATATGAATATTAAAATTAAAAGTATTTTACGATTTACATACTTTCTAATATTAAAATAATTTTTTTCTCATTAAATTTTAAAAATAAAATATTTTTTTTCTGTTATTCAAAAAAAAAAAGCTCAAATCGAACGATGCTTTACTAATTACTTATTTTTAAAATTATAAACTTGTACTAAATTCTGCTCAACTTCAGAGAACTTATTATATATTCTTTACCCAAAACATATAAATAATTATCTTTAAATTACTTCAAACACAATTTTCTATTAAAAATTGAAGTCTTTAAACTTGGATTGAACTCAACTTCGCTTGATTTAATGTGATATATATATATATATTTTATTTTTATTTTTATTTTTCTGCAATCGATATAGAAATCATCTGAGAAAGAAAAGGAGCTTAGATCAAAAGGATAGAAAAAGAGAATGAATGATAACGAGCACATTTACTAATTACTTTATAGTATTATGAAAGAAATATCAAATTAAAAATTTTAAAATTGTAAACTTGCACGAAATTCTGCTCAACTTTAGAGAACTTATTATATATTCTTTACCCAAAACATATAAATAGTTACCTTTAAATTACTTCAAACACAATTTTCTATTAAAAATTGAAGTCTTTAAACTTGAATTGAGCTCAACTTCGCTTAATTTGATGTGATATATATATATATATATATATATATATATATATAAGAATAATGCTAAAGATTTTATGAAACAAAAGCATGATATTTCAAATTTTAAATTTTATTGAATCTCTAAATTGATTCATCATGCTAATCATCAGAGTGTGCACCAACAGTACTATCTACTAACCCAATGTCCAATATGTGATTGTGACAGTTGATACAAAATTCTATGACTTCTTATCATTGCTAACTTTAGCTTTGGATTTGGCAATGTGATGCAATATTTTCACGGAACGTCTCCATCGACGGTTTGAGCAACGCATTAGTTCTCATTTTTTTGAAAGCTAATGCAAATACTGATAATTTTATAATTATTTATTATTATATCGATGTATTTCACATGAGTACATGCATTTAGAAACTAATTTGATACATATTAATATATTTTAATTGAATAGAAGCTGTTATATAACTATTTGATAATATATCAATGTATTTCAATTAAATACATGTATTTAAAAATTAATTCATTAGATATTATAAGAGGATTTTAAGAGAATACCAGCAATATTATAACTATTTGACAATATGCCAATGTATTTTAATTGCATACATGATTTTAGGGAGTGATTCCTTATATATTATTAGAATTCAGCTAAATATTAGTAATTATACTGATGAATTTAAGTTAAATATATGCATCTAGAGATCGATTTATTTCATCAATTTATTTGGACTCTAATTTGTTATAATCAAGGCTTTTCAACAGAAAACTGATATTTTTAACTCGAGGTACTATGACAGACACCGTTAATTGCTGGTATAAGTTTTTATTTCACAAGGTGAGGTCAGTTACATAAATTCTTTGTTTTCATTGCGCTCTATCAAATTACAAGTTATTATTTATCTCTAATATGTGATATACTTTTTAATGATTTCTTGCAATATCTTATTAATTTGATTTTCTTCTTTTAATATAGGTAAAATTTAATAACTCAATTCTCTTTATTGGAGTTTCCATCTGCCTATGATTTATATGTTCAAATCATTTAAGCCGACATTCTCTGATATTATCTTCAACTGATGTTAAAATGAATTAGTCAATATACATGAATGTTGGGATAGCCTTTACAAAATGCATGAAATAAAATGCTTATACGATACAAGAAAAACGAGGAAAAAACCTGAACCAAGCAGAAAATTGCTTACGCGAAGCATAAATGATAATTAACGAAATTTCTTGTGTGTTTTTAGTTCTCTTTGCTCTTGTGTCTTGAATATTGACGTGTCATATATACGTGAATACATTCCCTAAAATCTAGTGTGCTGCCTATGGATGTCAATTTGGCTTGAAAATTGAAAATCAATCAAAAGTTGAATTAAATTTGAGATTGAATCGACTTAAGCAAGCTGGATCAAATTTAAATCGATAACCGGATGATGAATTAGAAAAATAAGATTTAAAAAATATTTATTAAAAATTAAATTAGGTAAATTTAAGAAATGTACCATAAATATAGTGGAGAATAATAATTATGACTTAGTATGTTTTCATATATTTTTTAGAGCTGTAAAATAGTGCTGCGTTGAGCCAATTTCTATCGAGTCGGCCTCAATTTGTACTTAAACATTTCAATCTCGAGTCAAATTTAGCTTGAGTCGAGTAAATTAAATTCATTTGAATTCAATTTGACTTTTAAGTTGAATCAAACATAATTATTAGACACATTTCTTATTTTAATGTGTATTAACTTTATATATACATATATATATATATATAAAAATATTGTAAATTCTAGATATATATATTTAAATTATTTTATATAAATCATTACAACTGACCTTTTATGTGTGAAAATGTTTAATTATATATTAAAATATTTAAATATATTAATTATACATATTTAGTTAATCATAAGTTAAATTAATTTTATTTTAATTATATTAAAATTAAATTAATTTTTAATGGAGTAAAATTTATTTTCGAAATAATTGCCTGCTACTGTAAAATGATTTTTTGATGAAATGTAAAATGATTGTTATTCTCCAAAAAAAAAATATATATATATATATATATATATATTATTGTTGCGGCTGACAGATCCATTAAAGCTCCGTCGGAAATCTCAGTCAAATGATATTCTGATTCCGTGCATAGGTGCACGGTGCAAACGCAGTGGACCCCACAACAGAATCATGAAACGGAGCTGTTAATGCGGTTTAATTTTTGATTTTTTTTTTTCATACGGGATTTAAAAATAATTTTATAATTAAATGTCCATAATTTTTTTTTAAGAAATAATTACCTGCACGTCACACCATTTCATTTTATTTATATATTACCCATCTATTCTTAATTAGTTACGCTATACACACTCAAAATATTATAAAATCTTACATACATGCTCTTAAGTTAAAATTTAGTCAAAATCTATTTGAAAAAAAAAATTTGTTAGTAAATCATTAAAATTACATTTTTACCTTTAATAGTTCATATTTTTTTTCTTCCTCAATGTCACACTAAAGCGGTGATCTGTCCTAAAATCAATTCACGTCGCGGATGTTTCCTTCCCTTGCTACAACCTAAACATCAAAGTTTTAAAATTTTCACTCAAAATATATTTAAATATCCTTAAAATAATATGATGAACGGTTCAAATTTTTTGTAACCTAACTATAGCTAGATTATTAAAAAATTATAATTGCTCATTATAATAAAAAACAAATGAAAATATATGTATGTAAAATTTTATAATATTTTGAGTGTACATAACGTAATTAACTAAAAATGAATGGATAACGCATAAATAAACCAAAATTATGTGGCATGTAAGTAATTATTCTTTTTTTAAATAATTATTTTACTGTTTTATAATTGACGTCAACACAATTTATTTTTTTATAAAATCGTATTCATTTTTTATATAAAATTATATTCAAATATAATTTTGATTATAAATTATAAATTTACTAATATTAAACAAGTTCAAATATAATTTCATCTATATTAATATTTTAATTATAATACTATGATCTATTTGTTTATAAGATTAAATTTAATAAAATTAAAATTAAATTTAAATAAAAATATATTTTTATTAAAAATTATAAATAATGTGAAATAAAATTAGTTATCCATAATTTTACCGTTTTATAAAATTAGTTGTTATATGGGTTAGAGAGGCCCTTAACAAAACTCTCTTTGAATTGCTTGGGATGTGCATTATTTGCTACTCCATACAAATTCAAGCACATAGCTATCAAATGAGATAATGTCACCAAGAACACGAAACACATATCAAGAATTTGAATTCTTTATAGAACTGCGCTCATCGAGCCACGAGATAATGTCAGCAAGAACACGAAATATCATCTCATCCGACTCCCCTTCTAGAAGGGAATGACACGCATCTTCGTAAAGGTGCAGCTTCTTGTCTGAGCTTTTCGCCTTCTCGTACAAAGCCCTGCTTATTGAGGGGTCGGTCACCTTATCAGCCTCGCCGTGTAAAATCAGAAGAGGAAGAGAAATCTGCAGGAAATGAGATTTACCAGTTTCATCACTAGCATTAATGTAAGAAGTGATCATCATCTTGAGTGCATCTGAACAAGAAGAAGAATAAGAAACACACATCTTCGTGATTCGGCAAAGTCATATAGGCCAACCAATTTGTAAATGATTCGAGCAATTTCAAATTCAAAACATTTCAAAGTCATAAATGAGTTAATTCCAACCAAGGGAGAAGAATAAAACTGAAATGATTGTTTCATAAATTTAGCTTAAATATTACTCACTTCTTCTAATCGACGCTCTACTTCTTGTGTAGTTTGGAGCAGCTCAACAGCTGACCTCAGGCGCGGTTTATCTTTGTAGCAAATAACATTATAGGAAGTCTGCAGCAGAAAAAACAGAATAATGCAATGTTTTATGGCATAAAAATACCAACATCAAAGTTTAGGAATTGCAATCCAGCGTTTCAGGTTAGATTCTTTTGATCGGCTTGTTAAACAATGTGTTCACAATTTTGTGGCATCAGTTTTGAGAAGATTTTGAGCTATAGATTGGTCGGATTGGTGAGTATTACGAACAAAAATTAGGCCGTCCGAGTTCAAGTAGATCACGTAAATAAATGGGTTGGATTTGAGCTACCGATTTTGACCAGTTTATTAATCGAATCAAGTTCAATTGAGCTAATCTTGCCAATTGGATCTAGTTTTTTGGCTATGCAAAATGACCTGCTCTTTCTTCTTCTTGTCCTTGAATGCCATTTCTGCTAAATCCTTTTGAGGTACTAACTTCTCCTTTGGAAGAAGTTTAGCTAAACCGATCAGGAGTTGCACCACCAGCCAAGGTGGAATCACATCATCTGCTATCTGTAATCAATCAGAAAGAGCAATTGCTACAAAAATTTAACTAATTTAGATAAAGAAATGGCCAAAGAGTTAAGGGAATGAGTATGGGCGGAAAAAGAGCAGGCTACCTTACACATGGGTGCAACCAGAATAGCACCATCCCATGCTTCAGGCTGTTTGAGGTGCATCTTCAAGGCAACTGCACCACCCATAGATTGGCCAAACAAGAAGCTCGGAAGACCTTTGTAATGGGGATTTTCTGATCTCCAGAATTTGAAAGAAAAAATAAATCTTAGCTTCTATAGAGAAGACATTTACAGAGAAAACCCACTACATGTATATATGATAGTGAATTCCATCATTGCCAAGTATTCTAAAAAGGAATCAGCTAAGAAACTTTATACATTAACTAAACGTTGCGGCAGAACTCCAGAAAGGATGTCCTGTAAGGTTGGAAGCAGAGGAAGAGTAGGGAAAACAATAATAAGGACAGTAAGTAAATAAAAGAGAGATGATATTTAGGTAGTTTGAAGAGTTCTTTCTACATCCACTGGCAAAGACGAGGTTAACTCCCACTAATCAAACAAGAGTTTGCCGGAAGTGATCATAAAGGTTTATCCTCAATGGAGAAAGAAGGGGATTACAAGGATTGGGTTTCAATGAAGAAGAAGTTTGGCTATGGAGTTGGATGTATTGAAGACAATCTCCTCTAATGTCTGAAATAGAAGGTGAAATCCTCTGTTTATGGATGAAAGTGGTGAGCTTCACTAGAAGGTAGCTACTAGCAAGCCAAACTGCCAGTCATAATAGACATATTAGGGGAATGATACTTGGTAACCTAGGTGTTCATTCTATTGCAAATTAGGAACAGGAAATAAGCTGGGAGAGTAGAGACACATGGCTGAGATTTAATTATTATTGTTTTAGAGATGATTACCGACTAAGAAGGGAAGGAGCATGTTGATGTGGCATTCATCTTGAAATAATTCTAACTAGATATATACTATATACCATAACTTCGTAACATAAAGGTGGAATTGTTACAATGAAGTAGCACCCAAGATAGGTGAACTGATTGCAAAAATTTTGTTAAGTGAAACGAGTTTTAGATTTGGTAGTTGAAATCTGGAAATCGACAAGCAAAGAGTGCAATAAAATAAACCACACAATTAATTTTTAGGTGGTTCAACACAGCGCTTAGTCCATCCTAGTTCTTCTTTTACCCTAGGCCTACACTAGTACCCAATAAACCATTCTTCGTGAAATCGCAGATGAAGTCTTTACAATATTAATTTCTCCTTGCTTAGGGGTGAGATCTATCTTATCACCTGATCTCTCCTTGTGGAAGGCGTGATCAACCCTCAACCAATCCTATAAGCTAGGATTAAACTCCCCCTAAGAGCAATCCCTTAATCTTAGTAAAAGAAAAAAAATAATGTTTGAATCTTTTACAAGAAAGTATTACAAAAGAGGAGGCTCATGAATAGAGAAAAACTTATATAAAAACTTCTCACTAAAAAGATGATCAAACTATGAGATCAACTTAAGGATTGATAGAATAAAAACTTGAAAGACTTTCTTCGAAATAGAATTGCAAGTTGTAGCTTGATATTATTATTATTATTATTATTATTATTATTATTATTATTATTATTATTATTGCTATTAGGTTCAGGATTTTAGGATGACCTCTATATTTATAGTTTTAATTCAATTTCAAACTCTTTATTACTATTTTAGGAAGAATTCTTCTCAACAAGGAATCTAATGGTTAAAATTTTAATATCAAAATGTAAACAGACCGTCCGATTATAAAAACAATCTATTTTTAAGTTAGAACTCAGCTATTGAGATTTCTGTAAACTAAACAGACCATCCAACCAATATTTTAGAGTTCAGGCCATCCATTAATTTGCTACGGGCTATCTGTTAATATTTTACGGACAATCTGTTTTAAATAAAACAAGCCATCTAATCTCATTTAGGACTATTTATTAATATTTTATGGGCTGACTTCATTGAGCTTAAGGGACCGTCTGATCCCTTATTGGACCATCCATTAATCTCTCACGGATCGTGTGAGGACACAAAAAATCGTCCAATCAACTTGTTCGTTTAGCATCCTTCAGCAACGGCGTTGCTATTGGACTTTGTGACCATTGTTATGGCTTTCGCTTTTCCTTGGACATTTAATAGACATGATTTTTGTTAGTGTAGAGAGGAATATGTTGATTAATGATAATTCATTTTAGAGGGGTGTGCAATGATATCCTTAGCTGACTTCTACGTTTACTTAAGGTGGAGTCTGATGTGAAGAGAGTATCGTTGGGTGAGTTCCTTTAGTTCAAAGAGTACAAAGTGGCTTACATATGGCCGGTCTTCTATCTTGCAGAGAATGCACAAGGTAGGTCTTGCCTATCTCCACCCAAGGTTCACACAGAAGTCGAGTTTGAATACACAACATTGAAAGCCTGTTTTACTGTTTACAGTTACAAAAGAATCACATCAAGGCACAAAGTAAGCGAGTTGATATAGATTTTATATTTCAAGAGTAGAAGCGTTTCAAGTTATTTTTGCTCAAGTTCTTTGTCATAGGTCAGAATCGACAGGAACTAAGGTCAGTGAC
Organism: Apostasia ramifera; assembly: GCA_019297695.1. Lineage (NCBI taxonomy): Eukaryota > Viridiplantae > Streptophyta > Magnoliopsida > Asparagales > Orchidaceae > Apostasia > Apostasia ramifera. Next base: position 66,662 of record JAEMOT010001900.1, on the reverse strand, counting down.
TTGTCTGATGATAGATGGGCCTTCATAGTTGGGCTCCAAATATGTCGAATAAGTACTCGCACGTCTCTTGTAACAAGATTGCACTTCTACAAAACTAGATCTCCAAACTTAAACTCCCTTACTCTGGCTCTGTTGTTAAAGTACCTTTCAACTTTGTGCTTGTATATTGTTCTCTTGACAACATCCTCTTCTCTTCTCTTCTAAAAGTCTAGTTCTCTGGCTTCATCATTCTAAGTTGCCATTGTTGTATGTAGTCTGGAAAGTTGCATGGCAATGACGATATGAGGGGAAGGGTAATCGAGCTCCATTGGTATCACGACTTTGTTGCCAAAGGAGAGAGTATGAAGGTATTCCCCTAAGACCTCATTTGAAGAGGTCTGAAAGGCCCAGAGTGATCTAGAAATATCTGCGTCCCATAGAGTCTTTCTTGGCTCCTTGCAACCTCTTATGTAGTGTCATACAGATGATCTTATTAGTTACTTCTGCTTGCTCATTGGTTTGTGGGTGCCTAACGAAGGCGAAGGAGAGCTAAATCTTGTAGTTCTTGCAACATCTAAAATCATAGAATTAATACGAGAATATTAAAATTAAGAAATGTGACAAGTTTTTTATATGATAGAAGATGCATATGAGGTAGAATGTAAAATTTTATAAAACTTATATCCGATTAGTTATGCTATATGAGAGTGAATGTTGGGCAATTAAATAAATAATATCCATAATATATTAAGGTTAACATAATTAAGATGTGGCTATTGAGATGAGGGAGTGGTCACACGGGAATGCACCACATTAGAAATGATTGCACTAGAGAGAGGGAGGTTTGGCACTTGTTAAGAATAAGGTATGGGAATGACATTAAGTTGGTATGGCACTAAAGGCCACTATTAGTAAATATAAGGGGGTCCAAGTCACAATGTTAAAGAGAGGAAATGTTAGACCAAAAATGACTTACGATGGGATCACTAAAAGTGATCTTGAATCACTTGTGTTCATAAAGGACATTGCTTTAAATAAAACTAAATAAAGAAAAGAAATCCATTTAGATGGCACCAAGTAGTTGGGATTAAGACTTTGTTGTTGTTGTTGTTAACTACATATGAATAAGGAAGAAGAAGAGGAAGATCATATTTAAAAAGCTTCTAAATTGAAAGCAACCTCAAGTTCGCTAAAGGGGTAGAAAAAATATGTTCTCCAAATTTTACTGAAACTTCCATAACAACTTCATCACAAAATTTAGAGTAAAAGATGCACATTTTGATGTTTAATGTAGCTTCTCTAAAAACTCCAGGGCCAGATGAACCACTAATAGATGATTGACATTAGCATCCAATCATAACAATGAAAGCAGGTGCTAATCAAATTTCTTGATTTAATTCTTTAAGAAATGCATATTCATAATAACATTGCTCAACGAATATGCCAATTCCATATGCTACACAAAAACTCGGCATGGGCATAATATGGTTGTGTTCGAGCATGGTAGAGAATTTTTGTCTAAAGGCTTCATAGGCTTAACATACTAATGAGGCAGACAACTAGCAGCATATGATTAAAGGGATAGTGTGACTACCAGGGAAGTCTTCTTCCAAAAATTTCCTTGTTTATTGTTCATGTATGTTTTTGTTTGAAAGCTCTTACGATATAAACGTTTATTTGCTGCAATTTCACTCATTCTAGTCCTACAAGTTTATTGCAGTAAAAAGTTCGGTGTACAAAATGAATATTTTAAACTAATTAAGCTTTCTGCAAGTATTGATTCAAGACAGGATCCCCCGCTCATCTCTAGCTAATTAGAGCAGGTAATGGAACACTGGCAACTTGTTCGATTCATTAGATGAAGGCTTTGAGACGAAATTTGTAACTAGGAACACAAAAAAAAAATTGTTAATGAGGTCAACTTGCTATGTAAAAGTCACCTTTGACTTTGGAGAACTGCTCAATAACATCATTAACAAGTCCATCAAAACTAGGAATATAGCCATGAAGTCCTTCTGAAAGACCAAAACCAGGATAATCCATGGCAAAAACCCCATAGCCAGATGAAGCAATTCTTCGGGCGATACCTGCATAAACGTGAAATTCTCTTCATAACCCATTAATCATGAAGTAATCCACTAGCATCAAGAATGAGTTCAAGATCAAAGACCTTCAAAGAAAAAAGTGCATGTATCACCATAACCATGGCAAAAGAAAACTAGTGCCTTGATTACAGAATTTGCCAGAAGCCAGCTTTTAGTGAATATCTCCACACCTCTCGAATTCAACTCATATGACTATAAAGATCAAACATAAGTATACAAGTCATTTATATTACAACAAGATAAAATATAGTGAATGTCATGTACAGGTTTCCCTATCTAATGACGCATGGTTAAATCAGCTTTGCCACGGATACTGATATAATCTACATTCTCGAATTTAGATCATATCAATTTTAATATGTATATATAGTTATCTTTGTTTTTGCATTGGTGTCCTATATCTATTTTAGGTTTCATGTGAGTTGGTTTGTATCTTGTATATGATTTGGGTCAAATTTGGGTTCAAATTGAGTTCAACCTAAATGAAATTTGACTCAAATTAAGCAAGTTTGAAGTCTTTGGATTTATTTAAGATATAGCTAAAAATAGGGGATTTCAACTATAATTTCACCATTAAATATAGATTCCAATCCCAAGTTCCCATCAGTTCTATCCTTTCTCCCAATGACATCGAACCAACAGTGAGCTACCTTGCCCCCATCCAATCTACACCAATTCCACCTAATACCGAGTCTAGATCACGACGCATGACCACTCACTCATTTGATTCTCTCGTGCACGTCGCCGCACGACATGTTAGAGTTGGCCAACAAACATGGTGTTCGGCTCACACCTAAAAGCGGCAAGGGGACGCATTCCTTAGAGATTTAAAGATTAGTTGAGATTCAGATCTACTTTTTATCTTCATGCTTACCATTGTTCTAGTTTTTCTCTAAAATCTAATTTTTGGGTTGCTTTTCTTTTCCTTTAGGCTGTTATCATTGTATGGCTTAATTCTAAAGCTAAGGCATTTTAGCATTTGCATGTTAAGTTCATTTAGTATAATAAATTTTTATTCCAGCTTAAAACTAATTAGCTTTACCTAAGCAAACGCCATTTTGGTAGCTTGAGATTTGCCCTAAGTGAACCCTTTGTTGCATCAGCATAGTATCAGAGCTGATCGTGTCAGAACATATAGATCTCTTTGTCATCCGCCTATATCATCTAAATCATATTAAATCTTTGTGTTTGTATGTGTATATCCTTGTCATGAACTTAGTTGTGCTTAATATAGTTATAGTTACTGAAAATTTGAAATTTTAGACACCTTTAATTTGCTCAGCACAATGCAGACCATTTCACATATGGACCTAAGATAAATGCATAAGGTTTAAATTATTAATAAAAAATGAACAGCATCTAAAGAAGTACCTCCTCCATTTTTATCCCTTCATATTGTGCCTGCAAGGAAATCAACAAAAGCATATTAGGCATAAAAAGATGACAATCTTATAAACTTAATTTCTCCTTCAAACCCCTTGCCACCAACCACCCCTCCCTCCCTAGAAAATCAATCTAATCTCACTTGGCTCTCTATAACAATTAGGGTGAGAAGTCATTTTGGAGTAGCAATTTTGTAAATTTTTATAATGTTATCTAAATATGTCAGCACAATAACATCAAACAAAACATCCCCTAAAATGGTTCAAAAATCATAACTTTCACAATCCAAAGAGACAAGTAAGGTAACAAAAAAGTCAAAGGATGCAGAAATTAATAGATTGAAGTGGTCTACAAAACTACAGAGATTGAGAATTGAAAAAAAAATAGTGAAAACATTGAGATTAATATTGACAGAGAAATTTTTACGACTTGAAGAGGCATTGATCGAGGTGTCGAGCATCCAAATAAAGAGAGGACACATAAAATAAAGCGGGGAGCACCAAATTTACGTGGTTCAAAGAGAAATCTCCTATGACCATGGGCCGGTTCGTGTGCAAAAATGATTCACTATAAAACAAAGGCAACAAAAGAAATAAAAACAAAAGATAAAACTCTGAGGGCAATTTATACGGAATTAAATGTAAGAAATCCAAAATAGAATCCCCAAGGACCAATTTCACCTTAATTTCATTTAGCTTTTTGGAAGCCTAAGGTTTGGGATCTTGTGGGAGGTTGCAGCTTGGCCTAGACATCGACGACCACTGTGATGAAGGGGAAGCAGTCAATCGACAATAAGGTCCAACGAAGGGAAGTTTTGATGACACAATAGAATGCAGAGTTGAAAAAAAAGGAACTGGCGGTGGCACGGCTAAAACTATGAGAGGAGGTGACATCAAGGAAGGAGCAATGGTCAACACATGTGAGCAGGATGGCGAGCAAGCAGGCTAGGAAGTCGGCTAAGGCGGTCATTAGCGTGTGGTGTATCGGTGGTGACATGCTTACTTTATGGACAGGAAATAGGAGGGGGAGGAGGAAAGCTTTGTTTCTCTATTGGAGAGAGAGAAAAGTCTTCTTTCTCTTTGATGGGTTTTAGTAAAAATAAAGGAAGGGGAACGAGAAGATGCTCACTAGTTTAAGAGAGAGGAGCCTTGGGAGATAATAACAGGAATGAGATAATGATCTACCCTCGGCCCCAAAGCAACATAAGTGGATTCTTTTATGGGCTAAAAAGGGGGCTGGATGGCTACCAAGTGGCCACAAGACGGCCCAAGTTAAGAAAGGCTGTTGTAGATTTGATAGGATATTCTGGGGGGAATTAAGGATCAATTACCCCTTGTTTAGCTTTTCTTTTATCTAGGTCCCAACTAGGATAATAGTTAAGATTTGCCTGGGATAATTTTGTGTGCCAATACAAAAAGAACTTGAAACAACTATATTTGAAAACATTAAATTTTAGGAACATTTACATGGTGGACACAGAAATCAGGCTAATTTACGAATTTCACCATAAATTTCAAAATATTACAGATATCACATCTAAAACAGCTATTTTTTCGTTTTTCACATTCTGCATTAAATTCTATCAAAAGATTTAACCATAGTTAAATGTCAGAAAGGTCCGATGCCCGCTCGTAATGCCCGCGTAAGAAGAAGATACAAATAGCAGAGTGATGCTCGCGTGAATACGCTGTCGCCTCGCGAGAATACGCTGCCGCCTGGCGTGAATATCCTGCCGCAGAAACCAATGCTGCTCTGCGATGCCCTAACATGAAGGTCGATGGTTAAACGATGCGATCAATGACTGAGATTTTATTGAAATTTAACTATGGTTAAATCTTCTGGTAGAATTTACTGCAAGATGTGAAAAACGAAAAAATAACTGTTTTAGATGTGATATCTGTAATATTTTGAGATTTATGATGAAATCTGTAAATTAGTCTAATTTCTGTGTCCACCATGTAAATGTCCCTAAACTTTATTTATGATTAAAAGCACAGAGATGATAAAAAATAGAGATTTATCACATTGTGAATTAAGGATCAATTATCCCTTGTTTAGCTTTTCTTTTATCTAGGTCCCAACTAGGATAATAGTTGAGATTTGCTCGGGATAATTTTGTGTGCCAACACAAAAAGAACTTGAAACAACTATATTTGAAAACATTAAACTTTATTTATGGTTAAAATCACAGAGATGATAAAAAATAGAGATTTATCACATTGTCTTTGGGTTTCAAAACTGACTACAATAATACTCAATTAATTAAAAAGAATCAGTAACAATGATGGTCGTCATAGCTTAAAAACATGATCATACCACCAGCAAATTTGAACTTCAGAGCATCCAACATTCCCAATCAGTTACCGGATCCAAACCCTCCAATATGCATTCGTTTGGATGTCTTCGGTATTTACGGATTGTGTTATTGAAATACTGTATAAATTACGGTTGGGTTAAGCTATGTATGATGATCTCCTCTGAATTTGATAGCAGTCTCTCTTTAACTCTGTATACATATAGGAGAAATTTTTTTGTCAGGATCGCGCGCCACATCAGCTATCCGCACGCAAATAACTTTCCGTCGTGTGGCGCGCGACCCGGACCCACTGCTCCGCCTCTCTGGCGTGAGGTGGCGAAACGGAACGGCGCGCTTTTTTTGCTACGTAGAAAAAGGTCTTCGCTACGTAACTAATTTAGTCCGCTACGTAACTAATTTAGTCAGCTATGTAGCATATTCACTGAGCTACGTAGCATATTTAGAATACTACGTAGCCAACAGGCATAACTACATAGCCAATTTAGTAAATTCCGTAGTGAATCTACTAATTTACGTAGCAAATTTCGTATGTTACGTAGCTCCATGTGCTCTCATATGTTCCCACGCATAAGATTTCGTGCTACGTAGCCGAACGTCATGAGTAGGTAACTAAGTTAGCTACGTAGCCTATTCAATGAGCTTCGTAGCATATTTGGTATGTGGGGTAAATCAAAGAGAGCTCCTATAGCTCCTGCTTGTAAGATTTCTTACCTACGTAGCAAAAACACTTTACTACGTATCAAAAAGTCATCGCTACGTAGCTAATTTAGTTAGCTATGTGGTATATTCACTGAGCTACGTAGCATATTTAGAATACTACATAGCTCAATGAGCTTTCATATAAATCCTACTCGTAAGAACTGTTGGCTACGTAGCTAGCAGTCATAACTATGTAGCTAATTTACTAAGTTACATAGTTAATCTAGTAATCTACGTAGCATTTTTCGTATGCTACGTAGCTCTATGAGCTCTGATATTATTCCCACGCGTAAGATTTTTTCGCTACGTAGCTCCATGAGCTCTGATATTATTCTCACGCGTAAGATTTTTTCGCTATGTAGCCAAAAGTCACGAATACGTAGCTAATTTACTGAGCTACGTAGCATGTTCCGTTCGTCACCGCCCAGTGCGCCGTTCCGTTTCGCCACCTCACGCCAGAGCAGTGGGTCCGGGTCGCGCACCACGCGGCGAAAAGTTATTTGCGTGTGGATAGCTGATGTGGCGCGCGATCCTGACAGAAAAATTTCTCATACATATAGACCTATTTTGGGTAAACTAAGTTAAACTACTGCATTTGAATGCCCTGAAAAGTCTCTATTTGGTTGATTCCTAACAAAAAAAACCATTTGATAAGATAAATTCAAAGCCATGGGATTAAATATAATAAAAAAAACTGTAAAAAAATTGTATATACGAATCCAGGCCTCCAATTAAAAAGAAGGTGCTCTGAAGATGCTGGTACTGCAATAAAAACAGAGAGAATGAGGGAGACCTTGAAGAGGCAGTGGTCGATTCGGAGCTGGACTTCCTTGAAGGCTTCCCGAACCCGGCGGCGGTCCTCCGCCCGGTCCAGATTCGCCGCCGCCACCATCTTCGCCAGTTTCCCGTCCACTCCCTCCCATCTTGTCATTTTTTTCCCTGTTTCTCTCTCTCCCCACCCCCCCCTCTCCCGAAACCTAGCGACGCAAGGGCCCGAAGATCGGGAGGAAGCAGAAGAAGCGCCCCCCCGGGGCCTGAGGAGCGGTTTAAAAAGCGAAAGGGGAAGGCTACAACAAGAGACGAGCGGATTCGCTCGTTTTATTCCTTAAAAGAGAAGCAAAAATGGGGAGGAACTCCATCAAAAAAAAAAAAAGGGGAGGAACAGGAGGAAGAGGAAAGCTCGAGCGAGTTGTTGATGAGAAAGACATCCATGATCCAACGGTCCGAGGATGAGAGAGAGAGAGGGAGGGGGGGGGAGTACGAAAAAGAGGGAAAAAAGCCGTTGGTGGCGAGTGGAATCATAGCCGTTCAAAGTCTCATCAAAAATATCTACTGAAGATTCGGTGGTCGAAAAAATTGCGCATACTTCGTGATATACACAAATAAGGAAGTGCCACGTGGAAAAGCTATCTCCAATCTTATCAACGACTACAGCGGTCACGGACGTGCAAAACGTAATTGTTTTTTTTTTCTTTTTTCTGATTAAAAATAGGTTATTTTAAGAAATTACACAAATTTTTTTCATATTTTTTAAATAAATACATTTATTATAAATTTAGATAAAATTTTTGAGTTATTTATTTAATTATTTTTAAAAAAATATATCAATTTTATATAAATATTTTATGATAATATGTAAATATATTAAAATACTAATTAATATTTAATCATAATAAATAAATTTAAAACTATTTAAATAAAATTTTAAAATTAATTTATATTTAAATTAATTAAATTTATTAAACAATTTAAAATTTTAATTTATAATTAACTTGTTGGAATTGACTCTAAGATTTTAATTTTTAAATTAAAATTTCATATTTTTTAAATTTATATTAGTATTTAAAATATTTATAAAATTTAGTTATTAGTACTAACTTTAATAAAATTTTTAAAGGTTTTTTAAATTAAATTAAAAACTATGCATTATAATCTAAATTTAAAATTTAGTTCTAACTCAGTTATATTTTACTTGATTTAAATTTGATTTTTTTTTAATTTAAAATTAATTTATATATAATTAAATCAATTCAATTTAATTATTTATATGCAGAACTTTCAATTTAATAAAAGAATTAATTTATATATTTATTTATGTTATAATATATAAAGACTTTTAATAACCATCAATAGACTAAAAGTTTAAATTAAAAATTAAAAATTAAAAATTAAAAATTAAAAATAATTATCGTTATTATTAAATAATTAACATTATATGTTATCAAAAAATATATATATATAAATAAACTTTTAATTCAATTTAACAAGAGAATAGGAGGTCGCAGGAGAGGAAAAATTATTAGGTTCGGAGAGCTCGTCACATTACTTTTTCATATACCAATTAAATGACGACAGCCGGCAGCGGATGACCCACTGCAACTGAGTTCGAAAATCAATGTGCTTGTTATAGACATAAATGTGCTTGTTATGTGCTTATAACAAGCATATTTATGCTTATAGGCATAAAGGTGCTTGTTATAGACATAAAAGTGCTTGTTATGTACTTATAACAAGCATATTTACGCCTATAACAAGCACATATATGTCTATAACAGCCTATAACAAACACATTTATACATATAACAAGCACTTTTATGTCTATAACAAGCACCTTATGCCTATAACAGGCACAGCGATTTCCGTATCCAGCTGCAGTGAGCCGCCCGTTGCCAGCTGTCGTCATTTAATTGGTATATGAAAATGTGACATGATGAGCTCTCTGAATCCAATAATTTTTTCGGGAGAGAGAGAAGGGGAGTGATAGCCTGATAGGAGAGAGAAATATTTTAATATTCCAAAAGTTCAACAGTTTTTTTTTTATTAAACTTTGATAATAAATGGGCATTTGTTTCATTATTATCTTAATGTTATATCATATAATTTATACGTCTTAATATTTAGACATTATTTCTTAATTAATAATTTTATAATCTTATAAAAAAGTATTTATAAATATCATTAAATTAAATAATTATTTTCTCTATTAATATAACATAATATCAGGATAATATTGAACCAAACGCCTTCTGACTTTAATTATATAGTAAAATAGATAGATAGTATCAATTTATCTTATGCTAAGAGAAGCTTCGATTCTATCAATTCAATTTGACTTTTATGGCGCGAGGATCAAATCAGGACCAAAATTATACTAATTTAAAAAATAACAATAATAATAATAAATAAAATTTTTAAATCATTCTACACAAATTTTAATATAAAAAAGTATTATTTTTACTTCACATACTCAATTATTTTTAATAAAAATATATACTTTATTTTATATCCTAAATTAAAATATTTGAATCGAATATTTTGATATAGGATGTAAAATAAAATTAATTTTTTTATTGAAAAACAAACAAAGCCAGAGATTCTGGTTAACATATTAAATCATTAATGATATAAAAAAGCTTTTCATTACAACTTTAATATATTAAATTATTATAATGTAATTATAATGATCAAATGCCAGTCATTAAACTCATTAACATTGAGCTTTGGTACATGAAATTATTTTTTTGCATTTATACTTGTATGGATGATGAAAATGTTATCATTAATCTTATTACTAATAAGTACATTGTCATTATTTTGTAAATGATATAATAAGATACACTAATCTCAGAGATTTTCTTTTCGTTTGATTCAAAGTAATTTTTTTGCCTAACATAAATTTCAACTATAAAAACCAATTTTATTTCACATCCAACACAAATATAAATATTAAAATTAAAAGTATTTCATATTTTATATATTTTTTAGTATTAAAATAAATTTTTCTTCTAGTAATTTTTTTTTAAAAAAAAAATTGTCTAAAAATAACTCGAACCAAACGAGGCCTAACGTGCAAATCCCCCAACTATTAAATGTTTGATACTGCTCTCATGTTAACACAAATCAAAACTTTTCAATCAATACAACAATTACCTATTTTATACACACCACTAAATTTGAACAAAAATATATACACACACAACACAGATAAAAAGCCACTTCAATATCTATAAAAATGAAAAAATAAAAGAAACGCAATCAATTCATTTATTAAATTATGCACTCAATGCCTACGGGTCGAATTCAACCTTCTTTTTGACAATAATACGCCTATCTAAAGTTTGTCAGGCAGAGGCAGAGCAATAATACTAAGTCAGCCACACCCACACTCAAGCCATTCGGTTACTATTTTTCTGAGCACTATTAAGTCTCAAATTATTAGCATTTCATCTAGGTTTATTGGAATCTAAATAAAATCCTTAAAGGACCTAAATGTAATTTACCAGTAATTACAAATTTCAAGTAATTACAAATTTAATTAGTAGAAAGGATTAATTAGTAGCATATAAAAAACTTTGCGAAGCTCTTTGGCGAATAAAGTTCTTGCGAGTACTTTTAAATGGAGTTTTCATCAAAAATTTATAGAAATTTACAAAAAAACATTATGCTAATATTATTACAAGTTTAGCAGATTTAATAACGATAAAAATTTTAAATTATTCCCATCATTTTATTGTTATTTTTGCTATTATTAACGAATAATAAAGTGAAATGATCCAATTGAAAGATTTTTTAAACTTTAGTAACCTATTTGAAAGAATTGTAAAGTAAATGGAAAATTTTATAAGCTATAGTTTGTATATGGTGTAGATATTATCTTATACTAATTTATTAATATAGTTTTGATTTCATAATATCATTCTAAATAAAGAATATGATTCACTGAATATATTAATTAATATAAAATGTAACTTGCATTAAAATTAATCTCATAAAATACATCATATATAAATTTTAATAACAGAAGCTATTAATATTTTTGAATATAAAAATTAATTTTATTAAATAAAAATTAGAAAACAATACAACAAAAAAGAAAAAAAAAAGCAACAAAATTTCGGAATATATAGATTCCACTAGATAAAATCCAATTAATAAAATAAATTTAAAAATTTTATTTAAAAAATAATTATGAATTATTTTTATGGGAATTATATATGTAATTTCTAAAGAATAATTTTTTTAATCGTTTAAATTTACAAAATGCACTTTTTATCAAACTAAAGAAAATATAGCCTTCTATTTTGTAAAGTATATAAAAAAAATTTAATCATTAGTCAAGATAAATAGGTGCAGTTCATATTTATATATTCAAAGTATCAAATAATATATATAAATATTTAATTTTAGGATTAATGAATAAAAAAATTAGGCCGGTTGGATTTTAATTCAAGATTCGATTAATTTAATACTTAAATGTATATTTTTTTATATCCGACTCTTTGGTCCGGTGATCCAACCCGATCCTTTTGTAATCGTTAGATCGAATTTTTGTCCTACGTAGATCCGATCTAACATTAATCCAACCGTTTAAATTACTAAGCTTATATAATAAAATATGTAATTTAAATTTTCAAGGAGTTTTTATATTTTTGATAATCTTTTAATTATTTTAAGGAGATCTACTTATCAGTATTTATTGTAAGATTCTCCAAATCTTTTCTTAAATAATCGATACTAATTATATCATTATCTGATAATTTTTAAAAAAGTATTTATGTAACTTCATTTTAATTTTATTATATATATATATAAATAAAAGTTAATCAATAGTTATTGTGCTTTTATTTTAAATAATTAATGCTTGATTAATAAAAAATTAGCCAAAACTCAAATCCACTCCAAATTCAATCCAAAAATTAAATTCATCGTGGGTCGTAGATAGGGCTGTTATCGACTCGATTTCGAGCCGAACAAATACCGGCTCAAAATCGGATCGTTCACATCTTGATCGACCGGAAATCAGCTCGAAGTCGATTGGCGGCTCGAGTCAATTCCAATCGACTTTGAGCCGATTTCGAATCATTTTCGAGCGGTTGTAAATAATAAAATCTCAATTTTTTTTCGAGTTAATCTAGAGACCGGCAGGCTCGACTTGATCCGGCTCGAGATCAGCTCGGTTTATAATATATATATTATATATGTATTTTAATTTGAGAAGATTTCGAGCTGGATCGAGTTGAGCCTGCCCCAGCTCAAAATCGACTCGGAATTATTACCGAGATGAACTTTTGGCTCATTATCGACTCGTTTAGATCGACTTGATTTCGATACAATCTAAAATCGATTATTGATTCTTGATCCATATTAACACCCTTAGCCGTAGATGGGATCTAAATCGAAGCTATCTGATCCTATTTTGACTCGATCAGAATTTATGCGAGTCGAATTTGAATTAAATTTGAGGTGATATATAAAATTCTTTCTTATTATTTTATATTATTAAAAAGAATGCAAGACATTGGACTGGGACATATTTGTGCATTCTGAGGCGATAGCAAAGGAATCTGGGGATCATGCGGTGAACCCGCCCCTCTTCCCCATCAATTATTTATTGTTATCGATTTTTATTTTATATTTAAATATTATCTTATTTTTTAATAATATCTTTAATTAATCTTCTAAAAATTATAAAATCAAAAAATAATATCTAAATATTATGATATTTAAATAATATAATATACTATCAAGATAATATTAAACAAAATGCTCTCTTAATTGAATCTTAAATTTAGTGAACTGAGTCATGAATTTTGATTGATTTCACTACGAGAAATTTACAATTTAATATAATAAAATAATTTTTATTAATTTCATTTAATAAGAATAAAAATTTTCTATCTAGTTTTTGTTAAATTTTCTTTTGTTAAATGAAATTTAGTATGAATCACAGAGATTTCCTTGAAGTCTTCCTTGATAAGCACAAGAAATAATAATTAAAGCAAAAAAAATAGACAGTAAATTTTTTTTTTTCTTTTTTTATTGTCAATAAATCATTTGATGTACTAATAAAAAATATCAATTATCTAATAATTATTGCTTAAATTTTAAGTAGTAGAATTTGCCTAGATAATATGAAATTCATAATGTAATAGAAGAAACATTAAAATAAATAAATAAATTGAAAAATAAATCTTTGAAAAAGTATAACATGCATATCTCATTAGCATAAAATCTATCATATTATTAAAATAAATAAATATATATTGTATGTTGTGATTTGTGATCAAATAATTAATAAATCAAATTTAATTAATATTTATGCATAATATATTTAATGAATAATTAACTATATGTCACACAATTTAGTTTTATTTATGCCTTATCCATCCATTCTTAATTAATTACGTTATGCACACTCAAAATATTATAAAATCTTACATACACACATTTGAGTTAAAACTTAATCAAAATCTATTTGAAAAAAAAATATTCTCTTAGTAAATAATTAAAATTATATTTTTACTTTTAATAGTATATATTTTTTCCCTCAATACTACACTAAAGCGTTGATTTGTGCTAAAATCAATTCACGTCGCAGATGTCTCCTTCCTTTATCGCCACTTAAACATTAAAATTTTTAAATTTTCACTCAAAATATATTTAAATATTTTTAAAATAATATGATGAATGGCTCAAATTTTTTATAATTTAACTATAATTAGATTATTAAAAAATTATAATTACTCATTATAATAAAAATAAATTAAAATATATATATATATATAATTTTATAATATTTTGAATATATATAATATAATTAATTAAAAATAAATAAATAAAATTAAATTGTGTGACATGTAATTAATTATCTCTATATTTAATCAAAGAGATACAATTATAACTACATGCCACCATGCCGATAGACATGCGGAAAGCGCGCCCACAGTCCCGCGCCGAAACCGCCAATAAACCACGCCACGCGCGGCGGCTGGTCATTATCTGGTACGAACTCCACGAAACCGGGACACCGCTTTTCAGAATTCCAAAACCGCCATTTATTATTATTTTTTTAATCTAACAGCGGTTTCCGGTTTCCGGATTCATAGAATCCGCTCCCCGGCTATGTGGCGATACCCCAGCAGCCCCTGTGCACATCGTGGACGCCACGCGCCGGTCCTCCAGCTTCCCCTGCATGCGCTTTCGTCCTGTTCTCCCTCTTTTCCCATTCTACCCCTACATCCAACATAATATTTTTGTTTTAAGATAAATTACTATTAGGTGCTTATAATTTTTAACAAATATAACTGACTCAATTTTAAGCCTTATTTGGTTCAAAGCAATTTTTTTACCCAATACAAATTTTAACTATAAAAATTAACTTTATTTCATATCTAATATAAATATAAATATTAAAATTTAAAGTATTTCATATTTTACACACTTTTTAATATTAAAATAATTTTTTTTTCATTAAACTTAAAAATAAAATATTTTTTTTTCTTTTGCTAAAAAAAAACTTGAATCAAAGCTTTTTTATACAAAAAATGCATGAGATCTATTTTTATTTAAAGCAACTTAAAAAGTATTTAAAAGAATTTATCTAATTAATTGTTAACACGTGGTTCCTGTGCTGCATCCTGGCCGAACGCGTGGCGCCCGACGGGTCTGTACTTGATTGATTGATTTGCTGACTCAGCTTCCAGTTTTGCAGGACTATTGACCCAGGTCAAACCTCGGGCACGAGGATTTATTCAAACATCAACCACGACGTTCCAGGATCATCCCTCGTAATCTCGGGCCCGAGGGTACGAGGTAACGCCTGTCATAATCAACTTCACCTAACCCCGCCGCTCTCCGTACGGGCGCTCTTTCCAAACGGAGGTACCAGCATTTAAAGCCATCATCCTCCTCGTACAGCTGCGGACCTCTCCGGTGACAGACAAGCGGCGCTCAGAGCTCATCCATCACTTTTTCTCCGGGAAACCAGGGTGGAGCTATGCACGTCAACGGCTATAAAAACCACTGAACAGTTCTCCAGAAAAAAAAAAAAAAAAAGGATATACATACAGACAAACAAAACTCTCGAAAGAAGAGGATTTTTCGATTGTAACAGGACTCCGGTTGAGGAGCACCTGGCTTCTTCTTCTTCTTCTTCTTCTCCTTCTTTTTTTTCTTCTTCGACTCTTCTCAAAGCATTGTACAGCCTTAAAGGCTATCATTTTCTCATTAGTGAAACTTCTTCGCTGACCGACCGGTGGACGTAGGAGATTTCCTCCCTGAACCACCTTAAATCTCTGTGTGCTTTTCTGGTTGCTTCGGACTAAATCTTCTCCCTGAGCCTCTATTAACAGGCTCGTCACCCCTTTGCGCATCGCCGTCTCCCGGAACTCTCTTTCTTTGGTGTTTCTTGGGATCCCCACATCCTACGTCAACATTAATCAAAACTCATATTTCTCCATTAATTTTTGAAAAAATACTTATAATTTTTAAAAAAATACTTATAATTTTTAACAAATAGATTTAATTTTACAGCTTGTTTGTTAAAAAAAATGAGTTGACGCATAAAACCTATTTTTATTTAAAGTAACTAAAAAAATATTTAAAAGAATATCTCATCAATCAAAAACTAGTATTTCTCTATTAAGTTATTGAAAAAAATATTATTATAATATAAAAACTTTATTTTCTATAAATTTTGTTACAAATAGAAGTAAAAATAATATCTTTAAGACTATATTTAGAAATAAATTTCAAATATATATTATTAAAATTGTTATGAATTGCTCAAAAGATAATGATAGTTCTATTCACCAATAAATTATAACATAATTAAAATTTTAGTTTGAATTAAAATGAATTAGCAACTTAATCAGCAAGTTTTGGACTTTAAGATCATAAGAAGTAGTGTTTGATAAAAAAAACTAAGGACAACTAAAGTTAAATAAAATTAAGAAGCCATTAATCCTACTTTTAAATACATCCTATGATTAAATAACTCTTTGTAAAATTAAAAAAATTTAGTTCTTATTTTTTAATCATATTTAGAACCTTACAATTAAATTAATTTTATCCATGTGTTTATATTCAATGATTTATTTAATAGAATGATCTAAGTATTCTTTTCACTAACCCCTTTCTTTATTTTTCTCTTTCTTAAAAGCTAAGTCACTTAGAAGATTTATTGTAATACTAATTTTTCTTCGTGCCCAAGGTAAGCCAGAAAATGAGAGTGAGATTGAAAATTTTTCAAATTTTTTAGTTAAATAATAAGTCTCACATTTAAAAAGAAAATTATGACCACATTCTCATCCAATATAATTCAATAATAAAAAATTTATTTTAATTAAAATAATAATAAAAGAGAAAGAATTAACATGAAAAGATATAAAATTCTAGTATTCTTTTAAATTTTATCATGAACACAATAAGTTTCTTTCACCTAATTTAAAATTTTTAGTAATAGTCTATTTCAATTCAAAGCCAACACTTTATTAGTACTCGAACAAGCTTCTTTCTTACAGCTTCTGTTTATTTGACAGTTCAAAATTAATATGATTTAATTTTAAATAATCATATCATATCACACATAAAATTTGATATTAAAAATTAATTTTATTTCATATTATATTCATTACCAAAATAATTACTAATTTACATCACATCTATCATATATCTTAATATAATAACTAATTTTATTTCATATTATTCAAAATTTTTAATAAAAAAATATTTCTATTTAAATTTACTTTTAATCTTATTAAAATTAAATTTTACAAACAAACAGATTCTATGCATGAGGAGAACATCGTGAAACTACTTTTTCAATAATCCAAAATAACAGGACTAATAAAAAGGTATATCGAACTTCAGAGAGTTGTGAGTAATTTACCGACAAGGGCATATTGGGAATAAAAAACCATGGAAAACCACTTTTCCAATAATCCAGAAACCACTGGCTCGGCTAATCCCGCTTAAATACTGTGCTCCTCCTCAAGCTTCCTTCACCCGTCACCTTCACCTCGCAAGACCGTCGTCAGATCTTTTTCTTCTTCTTTAATCAGTTCATAGAAAATGAGGATCAGCTGCAATGGCTGCAGGGTTCTGCGCAAGGGCTGCAGCGAGAACTGCAGCATCCGCCCCTGCCTCCAGTGGATCAGGAATCCCGAGTCCCAGGCCAACGCCACCGTCTTCCTCGCCAAGTTCTATGGCAGAGCTGGACTCCTAAACCTAATCAACGTCGGCCCCGAGCATGTCCGCCCTGGTAGCTTCCGGATCCCCAATTTAATTTCTTCATCTTCTTAATTTCCCTTTGATGATCGAAGAGATTGGATCTGTATCTGATTGATATAATCATCTATTTGCTTGATGCAGCAATCTTCCGATCGTTGCTCTACGAGGCCTGTGGCCGGATCGTGAACCCGATCTACGGATCGGTGGGGCTCCTCTGCTCCGGAAGCTGGCAGCTCTGCCAATCGGCTGTTGAATCTGTGCTCAGAGGATCTCCTGTCGTCCCGATCTCTTCCGAGACCGCATCCTCCTGGCCGGCGCCGCCGATCAAGGTGTACGACGTACGCCACGCGATCAAGAACGCAGGGGCTAGAGCGGCGGCGGCGGCTGAGCTTCACAAGTTCGGGAAGGGACGGACACGGTTCAAGCGCACCGGCGGCGGCGCCGGATTCCCGGAGGCAAATCCGCGCGGCAATTTGCAGGCTCAAGCCTCGCCGGAAATCTCCGGCCAACAGTGCTGCTTCAACTCGACGGTGGACTGGCAGCGGGCACCGAGCCACGAGTCTGCCGGCAGCCACTCTGCCGATGCTGTGTTCTCCATGGAGACGATGGAGGCGTCGCAGGTGAGCCAAGGTGAGACGAGCTATTCAGAGGCGGAGGTGGTAGGATTGGAGCTTAGTCTGAGGCTACCGTCGCCAAGCCCTCGGTCGGCACCGGCGGCTTGAAGCTCTGAATTCTCCGATCTTGGTATACCCGAAGCAGGACAAAACCGTAGAATATGTTCACAAGTTTTGAGAGAGATCTGCTTTTTTTTATGTATAGTTTTTTTTCTTTTTATAAGCTTTGTGTGTAGGTTTGGAATAGCTCTTCTAGTTTGTAATATCTGGTAGTATAGAGAGAATATACTGTAAGTAGATTTACAATTTTGCTAAAAATAATTGAATTTAGGTAGACATTAGTGTGTATTCAAAAAAATTATGATGGCAATTAAATTTATTTCACATTCAACAAAAATATAAATATTAAAATTAATTTTATTACATATTTTACATATTTTTTAATATTAAATTAATTTTTTTAAATTATTTGTCAAATTAATTTTAACTTAAAATTATAGTTAAATTAGTTTAAAATTAATTAATAATTTAATAACTTAATCCACACTAAATGTGGAATCAAATCTTTCATAGGTAGTAAAAAAAATATTAATAAAAGAAATTTTCTATTATTACTCAAAAGGATTAAATTGAGATTTTTTTAATCAAAATTTAAATTTTTATAAGAGCTATTTTTATAAAAAATATGTTTAGATACAAGAATACCTCTTTATGATATATGTACCAACAGAATATTTTATATTATATTGTATAAGTAACAATTTAAAATTATTCTGATTATTTAAAATATGAATTAATTAAATTAATTGTTATTTGAAATTAATTTAGAATTATCAATTATAAATTAATAAATTAGGCCAACATAAAAATATAGTTGATATAATTTAATAGAGTCATTTAAAGAAATTATGGACATTATAATTTTAAGTTTTAATAATTTTTACAATTAATTAACATTTTAATTAAAATATTAAAATTATTAATTTCAAATTACTCCACTAAAAATTTAAAATTACACTCTAAAATTTTTAAAATTAAATATATTTAAAGAATTTAAATTGTCCATTGATATAGCCACTATATTAAAACAAATTCTTTATAAATGATTCATAATTAAATCTAAGTCACTATAATTCTTTATAAATGATTCATAATTATTCAGAATTTAGATCGATTTTTATACGATCATCCTTGACTAATATTAAATGCTCTATATAATAACAAAATTTAGTAGAGATTTATAATTAATCGTGTTTCTATCTTATATAATCAAGTTATATAAAATACTTTCATTCCAGTAATCACATTATTAACAATCCGGATAAGATTATTTTATTCTGAATGTAATAAATCATGCTAATAAATTTTGAATTAAAGGTCTCAATTTTAATTCTTAATTACAAACTAATTTAGATTGTTTACTTTAAATATTATTCTCTTGTATATAATATCTATATACAATATTTAAAGTCACTTTTAAATAATCTAGGATTATCAGTTTTATAAAGCATCTAAATATGCAATCAATAATAATATTGAAAAAAATTTCAAGTAATAAAATTAATTAGCAAAATAACACACCTCATTTGTTTGTGGGAATACATTTCAATAATTTACATTTGAATTTCGCGCTGCATCTTACCTCTACACGTGGCAACTCAGAGCTTCAAATTCATTTTTACTTATTATCTGTTACAATGTTTATACCATCAAATCAGAAGAATGCTTGCTTTTTTATTTTTAGGAATTTTAAGCATCGTCTACGAGATAAACTTAGCTTGATAACATCGGCCACAATGCAGTTCAACTGTATGGAGACTGCAATGTCTGCATCCTCTTGATGCTGTTCCTGTTACAATATCACTTTCAACTCTATTTAACGGGGAGTCCGAGGTTCCAGTTACTTGCAGCCGATCATCCTGTTTCCAATAGTCTAACAGATCAAGAATCCGTGTGTCCTCTTCTTGTTACCAATAACGGTCTTCTTAAAACTGGCAGTTACAATCTGTTTTAACCTGAAGTTTGTAAAGGACTGCCTTAGTTCGCTTATAAATACGTCTTAGCAGGGCTTTAGAGGGGATCATGATCATCATCATATAAAGAGAACAGATAACTAGATATTTTAGAGAAAAAACATGTCTTGTATTTTTTCTTTTGTTTTCTCTTGTATAGGTCTTCGATTAAATTTTTAAATTTTAGTGAAAACTTTTCTCTCTTTTCTAGATAGATGTAGTGGAGTCTATTTCTGAACTACTTTACATATTATGTGCTTTTCTAGATATTTATTGGTTTTTTTTTGCTTATAATTTTGACGAAAAACATTACGTACCACTGATTCTCAGAACTTTGTCTTTCTCCATCAACAGCTCCATTCCCAATTTCCCCTGCAACCTTTCCCTCGTCTTCTTCTCGACCCTCTCCGTTCAGATTACCTTCTCATCTTCTCCACCTTCAATCAGTTTGTGAGATCAAAATGAAGCCGTTCAGCTGCAATGGCTGCAGTGTTCGGCGGAAGGGCTGCAGCGAGAACTACAGCATCGGCCTCTGCCTCCAGTGGATCCAGATCCCCGAGGCCCAGGCCAACGCCACCGTCTTCTTCGTCAAGTTCTACGGCAGAGCTGGACTCGTCAACCTAATCAACACCGGGCCCGAGAATCTCAGCCCAGGTACTTTCAGGAAACCCATTTTTCTTTCAATTTTATTTCTTTTTATTGTACTCGATCCGTTATTGGAACTTAAAAAGATTGCATCTTGATATGATTCGTCGTATTTGATCGTGCTTCTCGGTGCAGCTATCCTCCAATCTCTTCTCTACGCGGCCTGCGGCCTACTCGTGAACCCAATCTACGGTTCGGTCGGGCTTCTCTGCTTCGGGAGCTGGCAGCTCTGCCACTCGGCTTTTGAATCTGTGCTCATCAGTTTGTTGGTAATTTCACAGTCTTGTGCTTTAGCTATACAGAAAGGCTTGAGTAGATTCAATTCCAAAACAACAAAAGCAGAGAAATCATGGATAAAACTGCAAAACAGAGAACTACAGAGGGTTGATCTTCTTTTCATGTTCTAAGAAAGAAAAATAAATTTCCACTACATAGTAGTGGTTTAGCTGACTCCTACTTTTATTAAGCAAAAAATAGTTAATAAAAAAGACTCAGTAAACAAAGCAAATATTAATTTCTAACTTAATCACGTGCATTTGCATCAACCCTCATAACTCTCCCTTGATGCAAGACATTGAACACCAAAGCCTTCACGAAACTTGAAGAACTTCGCGCTTGATAAGGCTTTGGTAAACCCATCAGCAATTTGATCATTGGTTGAGATATATTTTAGTTCAATCACTTCTTCTGCTATTGCACTTCAAATAAAATAATGTCGAAGTTCAATATGCTTAGTCCTCCTATGAAAATTGGATTTTTTTGTTATGAAAATCGTTGCTTTATTTTCACAATAAATGTCTGTTGCTTTCGTTTGAGGTTGATGAAGATCCTCCAATATATGCCTCATCTATATTGCTTGACATGTAGTAGAACAAGCCGAAATATACTCTGCTTCTGATGATGATAAGGTTGTGGTTCCTTGTTTTTTAGAACTCCAAGAAATTGCTCCTGATCCAAGATTACATAGAAAACTACTTGTACTTTTTCGATCATCTATAGAACCTGCCCAATCACTATCAGTAAAACAAGTGAGTTTAAAGTTAGAAACTTGTTTGTATCAAATCCCATAGTTGATTGTGGCCCGAACATAACGAAGAATACATCTTGTTGCTCCGAAATGATGAACAGATGGTTTGTGCATAAACCTTGAAATCAAACTAACAAAAAATAAGATATCTGGCCGAGTATGAGTCAGATACATCAAACCACCTTCTAAGCTTCTATATAATTTCTCATCTACCTTTGCAGTCCCATCAGTCAAAGCAAGCTTCTCATTTGCATTCATTGGAGTAGAGAAAGTCATACAGTTTTTCATAATGAATCTCTTAAGCAAATTCAAAGCATATTTTTCTTGAGAAACAAGAAAAACTTCCATCAAAAGTTTGCAAAATTTGTAGGCCAAGAAAATAATGTAAGCTACCTAAATCAGTTATCTCAAATTCTTGCATCATTTGATATTTAAATTCTTTCATAAGCACTTGAGATGAACCAGTGTAAATGATATCATCCACATAAACATAGATGATAATAGTTTCATTTTCCTTCACCTATAAAGTTGACTCATTAGCACCTTTCTGAAAGTCATTTTGCTGAAGATAAGAATCTAATCTACTATACCATGCCTTTGGAGCTTGCTTTAAACTGTACAATGCCTTCTTTAATTTATAGACTTTCTCTTCTTTTCCTTTTATTAAGAATCCTTGAGGTTGTTGAATATAAACATTTTCTTCAAGATAACAATTAAGAAATGCAGTTTTGACATCAAATTGAAAGACATTCCATCTCATTTGAGCTGCTAATGCCAATATAATTCTAATTGTTTCAAATCGAGCAACAGGAGAATAAGTTTCAAAATAATTTATCCAATGCTCTTGAGCATAACCTTTAGCAACCAGTCTTGATTTAAATCTGTACATATTATCATTTGTATTAAGTTTAATTTTATATATCCACTTCACACCTATAACATCTTTTCTAGATGGTAAATCCACAAGTTCTCATGTTCCATTCTTTTCTATTGAATAAATTTTTTCTCTCATAGATTTCTCCCATTCTTTTATTTTACAGGCCTCTTCATGACAGGATGGTTCAGCAACCATAAGTGCAAAGCTATAAGATTGATAAATTTCATTCAGTGAACGTACCTTTCTTGGAGGTGAATCACTATCCATTATGTTGCTAATTGTAACATGCACGTCTTTTGGATGAAGCATTGTTGATAATCTTAGTGACATGGTGGTTTCTTCCAACTCTAATTTATCTTCTATTTGAGAAACCTCAACTTTCTCTTTATTGATGACTTTTTTCGCATGAGTTGGGTATTCTTTCTAGTTCATAAATCTGATGCACTTGACAAATTTATAGAGTTTAGGGCTTTTGCAGAAAAGGAATGTAGTTATCCAATAAAAGTTCTTCGAACTGACAGAGGAGGTAAATTTTTATCTCATAATTTTAATTTATATTGTAAAAAACATAGTATTCGCAGGCAACTGATAGTGAGGAAGACACCAAAGCAAAATGGTATAACCGAAAGGAAGAATAGAACGGTAGTGGAGATGGCTCGTTGCATGTTGCATGAAAAAGGTCTCCCAAATAAATTTTGGGCTGAAGCAGTTGCTATATCAGTTTATCTACTTAATATTTCACCGACAAATGCTGTGTTAATAGGACACCATATGAAGCATGGTGGAAAAAGAAACCTAATGTAAGTAATTTAAAGGTTTTTGGATGTATCACATATGCCTTAATTAATGCTAATGAGCACAGTAAATTGGATAAGAAAAGTGACATTTTTGTTGGTAATAATGATGAGGGGAAAGGTTATCAATTATATAATCCAAAACTGAGAAATTGATTGTTCGTCAAGATATTATTTTCCAGGAAAATAATTCTTGGAATTGGAAGATTGATGGAGTCCTCATAGGTCCACATACATCAGCATGAACCAATTCAAGAGATCTTCGAGCTCGCCATGATTTTCCAATCGGAAATGGTAGACGATGCCGCTTTCCATGTACACATCCTTCACAAACATTATCACTGCATGTAATGGAAGGTAGGCCAAACACCATACTTTTATCATTTAATAATTTCATCCCAATGAAGTGAAGATGGCCATAACGTAAATGTCAAATCAAAGACTCATCTTTAGTGTAAGCAGCTAGAGCACAACTATCGAAACATGATAATTTAATAGAAAACATTTTATTTTCAGTCATTTGAATTGTCAGTAAGAAAGAATTGGATGCTTTGTTTTTAATTTCACATATTCCAGCATAAAAAATAACTAAATAACCTTTTTAAATCAATTGTCCAATACTCAGTAAATTATGAGCTAAATCAGGAACATAATAGACATTATGAATAAGTCTCTTTAGTATCCGATTTCTCCTTGACTGCTATAGTTCTTTTTCCTTGAATATAAACCTTCTTGTCATCTCCAAGTCAAACTTCTAGTTTTATTGATTCATTAATTTTACAAAATAAAAATTTGTTTCCTATCATATGATTGCTGCATCCACTATCTAAAATCTAGAATGGCTAGAAATAGGCTGTCTTCTTCAGATTTTTTTTCAACAAAATTAATTTGTTGCTGTTTGTCTTTCTCCCAACAGTTTGCTTCAATATGTCCAGATTTTTTACAAAATAACACTGCTTAATTACATTTTGAAACTGATAATGGTTCTCATGCTTTCCACGTCCCATGCTACCTCTTCCACGGCCTCTTCCATAACTACGAAAACCGCCTCATAGCATGATTTTGATATGATGAACCTTCTCCGACCTTCTCTTTGTTGGAAATTTCCAACTTTGAGGCAAATGCTTGCTCCATGCTATTATCTGCAAGCCTATTTAATCTTTCTTCATGGGATAAAAGAGAACTCTTCAACTGAGTTATTGTGTATTGGCTCAAATCTTTCGATTCCTCGATAGCAGCAACTTTCACATCAAATTTTGTAGGTAAACATCTTAAAATTTTTTCAACTACCTTTTGTTCTCCATAGATTTTCATTTGTTGAACTCTAGAGAAGAAAATGTTAATAGACTCACCTCCTTTCATATGGAGATTTTCAAACTCTCTGCGAAGCGTTTGCAATTTTACAATGACTATCTTTGAATCCCCATGAAACTCCTCTTTTAAGATATTCCAAGCTTCACTTGCTTTGGTAGCACCGACAATTGTGGGAAAAATGGAATCTGTCGCTGCTTGTTATAAAATAAGGAATGCCTTCGAATCTTTCTTGCGAATCTCCTTTGAGCTTTCGGCCTTAGAAAATTCCGCTTCTGCACAACCTTTCTCAACTATATCCCATAAATCTTGTGATAAAAAGAATGTTTTCATCTTAATGCTCCAATATTGATAATTTTCTCCATTGAAAATAGGAACTAATGTTTGAGAAAAATTAAGAGTATTCGTACCATTCAACATCTTGAAAATCAGATGAAGATAACCTTCCCAAAAAGGTTATTTTGAAGATCTCAGCTTCAGCGACGACCTTCTTCTAATCACGAATTAACTCTCAATTTGATCGAATCTGGCTCTGATACCACAATTGTTGGTAATTTCACTAGTTTTGTGCTTCAGCTATACAGAAAGGCTTGATTGGATTCAATTCCAAAACAACAAAAATAGAGAAACCATGAATAAAACTGCAAAACAGAGAACTACAGAGAGTTGATCAACAACGAAGGGCTCGGGAGAAGAGCGACTCGGTTCAAGCGCTCCGGCAGCGCCGGCTCTCGAGCCGCGAAGCTGCTCAGCAACGGACCGTCTTCCTCGTTCGGGGAGTCTTCTGGACAAAAACGGCGCTTCAAGGCGACAGCGGTTCCGGCGGAGGACTTCCGGTGGTCGCAGAACCACGTCTTCGCTGGCAGCCACTTCGCCGATGCTGTGGCCCAATTGGGACAGAATGAGACACCTGCAGGCTGAGTTCAGCCATTCGGGTGGAGGAGGTGAGATTGGAGCTTAGTCTGGGGCTACTGTTGCAAAACCGGCTGCGAGCCGCCGGCGGTGGCCAAAACGAGAAGCGGTTGCGCGAGGGGATACAGCCATCGAATGACGCCGGCGGTGACGACTGGGGATCTGGCAGTGTAGCTTGCGCTTCTGTTGGAAGCCTTTTTTTTTTGTTACAAATAGGTCCCTCTAATTTAGGCTTACATTTATTCAGATTTTTTAGTTTTTAAATAAATTAAGATAAGTTATCTAATATAAGGTAACATATAAATAAGTTTTTTAATATTAATAAAAAAATTAATGAATAATATTTTTTAATTAATAAGCTAATTTTACTAATTTAAATATAAGATAATATTCAAATTAACCTATTAATTAAAAAAATATTCTCATTAAATATTTTAATTAATATCAAATAATTTATTTGCACTTTAAATTAAATAGTCTAGTTAGTTAATTTAAAAATTAAAAGGACCTAATTGAACATAGGTTATTAAAAGCTCTTGGAACAAAGTAAATTACTCGTGATGCTGAGGCTCATATATTTTTAAATTTGTTCATAAAATTTTAAATTTTTTATTCAGATTTTGGAGATTAATAGAGCATTCTATCAATGTCAAAAATTTTGCCAAAAATATTAAAATTTATGAACTAATATGATGCAGCCTATCAGTCTCAGAGATTAGCGCGAAAGATTTTAAAATTTATGAACTAATTTAAAGTATCATATCAACTTTCATACTCAAATTAATTTACTATATAGGCCTTGTTTGGCACTATTTAAAAAAAATAAAGAAGACAAAATATTTTATATTATAGAATTTATGTAAAAAAAAATTATTTTAAAATTGAGAAATATGTAAGTTATGAAATAAATATGATTTTAATATTAAAATTTGTGTTAGATGTGAAATAAAGTTATTAAATTTTATAATAAATTAAAAATATTAAAAAAAATTATTAATTTTATTTTTTTTTATGGTGCCAAGTATGCCACAGAATATGTCAAGATATGTTATGCCATTCTTATATAGATTGTATTAGAGTTTTAAAACTTAATTTTAGTTTAAATTTAACTTATTAATTGGAAGTATCCGTTTAATAGTTTCAATGATTCCAATAGTTTTGATCTTAATAGATTCGATATAATACATGTTATATTCTTTGATTTTTTTAATTCAAAAATTGAAATTTTAAGAAATTTTATTTTATAAATATGATATATATATATATATATATATATATATGATAGCCTATAAATGTGATAGTTTTTACAGAAACAAAATTGATATATTTCTAAAAGTTGAAATAAAACTACAAAACTCACCAATTTTTATGGAACTTAAAACCATTGGTTGGATAGTAATTAAAATAGTTAATAATACAAATTTAGGTTTTGCATTAATTTTTTGTATTATTATAGCTACCCACTTTTGTATGTTTGGCTCTACTATTATTTCATTTATTTGTAAATATTGATTTAAAAATAAATAAAATTAAATTTGAATGAAAATTATTTTTATTAAAATTTGTGGGTGATGTGAAATAAATTAGTTATTATATTGACATATATGAGGGATATAATATAAGTTGGTTATTATTTTGATATGTGTGCGGGATGTGAAATAAAATTAATTTTTTATTTTAAATTATATGTATAATGTAAAATATAGTTAATTTTTAATATTAAATGTTATGTTTTAGGTCATATATTAGTTTAGAATTAATTAGGTTAATTTTAAATTAGCTAAACAAATAAAATCTTAGTTGTCATGTAACTTTAAAAAAATTTAATTATTTAATTTTGATATTTAAATAATATGTTAAATATGTATAAAACTATTACTATAAAATGAAAATAATTAGATGATTATATGTCACATTAATTATGTTAATAAGATAAAGATGAAGTATAATATAGAAGTAGAATGATTTTTTGAAAAAGAAAAAAATGAAAAATAAAAATATATACATATAATACTGTATTTAAATAATATTATTTCATTTAGCAATGATTTGATACTTTATATTGTTGTAATATTATATTATTTTAAGAAATTAATTATTTAATTTCAAGAGACTTTAATGTTAAAAATGAGACTTTAAAGGTGCATTTATTTAGTCAGAGTAAATTTAATAAAATTAATTTTAATCTACCATTACATCATACATAAAAGTCTAAATTAAAATATAAAAATAATATATTTAAAATAAAATTAATTTTATTTACACATAAAATTAATCAATTTATGCTATATTTATCACATATCTTAATATAATAATTAATTTATTTCATATTATTAATAATTTTTAAAATATAAAATCATCAAATAAATTCAAAAAATTAATGTAGGTATCAAATGATAGATATGCAATCAGAGAGTTAATGTATGTATAAATAGATTATATAGAAAATGATACCTACATTTATTTTGTAATTTGTAAAATTTTTAAATTAGGAAGAATAACATGTCACTCATAAAAAAAAATTGTACTCATTTAACCTCAAAATCAGATATTTATATATATCACCATATTTTAATTAAATATATAACTATAAATTGCGCTCCCTCCGTCAAACTGTTGAGGGAAGATCTAGCTCTTCATTTTATTTGCAGAAAGAAAGATTTAAGCATTCATTAATATGAAGGTGTGCGATTAATTTATAATGATGTATTCAAAATATAAAATAATATATACAAATATCAAATTTTAAGAATTAAGGAATAATTACCTACATGCCACACAATTTAATTTTATTTATACTTTACCCATTCATTCTTAGTTAATTATCTATGCACACTTAAAACATTACAAAATCTTACATACACACATTTTAACTTATTTCTATTATAATGAGTAATCATAATTTTTCAATAACCTAACTATAATTAAATTATAAAAAATCTGAGCCGTTCATCATATTATTTTAAGGATATTTAAATATATTTTGAGTGAAAATTCTAAAACCTTAATATTTAAGTGGCGGAAAAGGAAGAAGACATCCGCTACATGAATTGATTTTAGGACAAATCAGCGCTTTAGTGTAGTATTGAGGAAGAGAAAAATATATACTATTAAGAGTAAAAATATAATTTTAATGATTTACTAACAGAATATTTTTTTTTCAAATTGATTTTAATTAAGTTTTAACTCAAATATGTGTATGTAAGATTTTATAATGTTTTCAGTGTGCATAGTGTAATTAATTAAGAATGGATGGGTAAGACATAAATAAAATTAAATTGTGTGGCATGTAGGTAACTATCCTATTTATAATTTATATCAAATTATAGGAACCTATAAGGAATTTGCCCAAGCATAATTTTAATAAACTTATTTTATAATTTTTTATGTAAATTTTTTTTTTTGCACACATGACACGTAAAAGTGTCATATTTACATATATATTAAACAATTAAAACTGTAATATTAAGCAGTGCACATTTTAGTTGTATAAATATTACGACACACCCTAGTTAGATGTTATAATCAGAATTTTTATTATAATAGAATATTCAATTAGAGTAAATATTTATAATAGATAATATTCATAGTTTATAAATTTTGGGTGTAAAGCATATTAAATATATATATATATATAATAATGATAATAATAATTTTACGTCATTTGCTAAAATTTGAAAATTTGTTTGCATTGTAAATCAAATTTTAAGAATAGAATTAGATATATATGTAAATGATATTTAGTGAATATATATACATATATATTTATAAATAATATATTTAAATTTATGATTAATTTATATTTAAAAATATTTAACAATATTATAAAATTATCACTCGAAATTAATATTTGTATATCATGCTAATTATAATAAAGAGAAATGTGATTAGAGTAATTTAATATTATCTTATCAATATAATAATATTAAATTAAATAAATAACAATATATTTTAAAATACTACGAATATTTAAATAAAAATTAAATATGAACATTTTAATAAGATTAGACCAAATGCCATGTTAAAGTACTCATTTTAATATTAAACTAAACGTCATTTGATTTAAATTTAAGATATAATACACAAATTTAATATTAAAATTAGTAATATTTTATATCATATATATAAATCTTAAACATAAAATAAATTTAATTTTACATTTTTATATATTTAAATAAAAAATAACTTTATTTTATATTAAATACATTCGTGAATGATAAATAATTTTATTTCAATTTTTATATCAATTAAAATTAATCTCATAAATAAGCCGTTATCCATATAGTTGATTGTCACTATCAAAATTTCTCTCCCCTCACCATTTTATTTTTGAGAAATTTATATAAACAATAACTTAATTACAAAAAATTATGTAATTTATCATCAAAAATATAATTTTTTTTATATATTATGATTAAATCTTATAAAATTATATATTTCACATAATATTTTTGAAACAAATTATGAATTAAATTACTAATATATTTTTACAATCCTATCATACTGTATATTATTTATAAATATATAATAAAAATTTTTATGTCACTAAATTAAATTTACAACGGAGTTTATATATATAGTATTAAATTTTAAGATTTAAAATTTAGAGTTTAGTTTTTAATATTAAAGTAATTTAACATACAAGATTTAATATTTTGGATTACAAATTATAATTTTCAAGCATAGAATTTGAAGTGTAATATGATTTTATCTGAAAAATAATTTTATAAAATTTAGTATGATATATAATATTTTATTTTTAATAATAAAATATATAATTGTAAATATCTCTTTATTTTTTATTTATTTTTGTAAAACACCAATTTATTATTTTTTGGTGATAGCATGAGTCATGGAAGGGAGCCATTTGGGCGTGAGCTTAGCGGATGCCTCTCCTCTCCCTTTCATCTCCTTTCATCTCCTTTCATCTCATGTTTATTTCTCCTTATCGCATTTCAAATAAATTAAATTTTATTTTATTTTGGTATTTATCATTTTATTATTGATTCTGTCTAAAAATAAAACAATATTATTGTTTTAAAACGTTTGTTAGTTTGAGGGCAATTGTATCTTATTTTCAATAAAAATATTTTTTTTTTCCGTGCTCTCAGCTTGCTCAATCACTGCAATGACTTGTTCTATTTTATTTTTAAAATCAAAACCAATTCATTATCTTTACTCTTGGGGCACATATACATTATAATTACAGATTTACAAATATGATGCAAAAGTTGATGAATATATCATAAATGTAACAACATTGTTGCACCTGGGTCTGCACCAGCACATCTGGAGGCCTACGTGGCATAAGCACTAAAAAAATTCGATGACGGACGCATGACAAAAGAATGTCGACGAGCAGCCTTCGACGAACTGTCCACACACTCAAGTACATGACAAAGGACTCCATGCAGCTTGTAAGAAGTGTGGTCTACTTGCACAGCGCTCTGACCCAACAATTATTATTAGCGTAAAGCCAGAGACAGAGGTTATTACTCTGAAATGACTACCTAGAAATAAACTTAGGTTATAAAATCTTATTGTAACGAGGAAAAAGGGGGCCGAATCCTATCTAATTCTCTTTTATCCCCTCATTATAAACTAAAGACTAACTACAGCTTAATTTTTTCTATAAAAAAAATGTTGTAAGTGTGGCTTTTCGCTTAGTTAATTTTCACGTAAAAAATCTCTTTTTTGATCTCTGACAGATTTTTGGTGTCAACAAGTATATTTATTCTATTTTTACTTTATAAATGTAATTTTGATAAATATAATATTTTATTTACATCTTATTAGTTAACGCAAGAGAATATACGTTCAGTAATACACATAATCATTGAATACTTATACAGTTCTATCATAAAAAAATATGAACATTAATTAATTTTTAGATTTGAAGGGCTATGTGTAAGTTCACATGTTTTTACGGTTAAAAATTGTAAATATTCAGCTTTGGTCTCTAATATGTAATTAACTATGTTTACTGGGATTGATATGTAAATACTCTTAAATTAACGTGAAATAGTTTTAATTTACAGTTGACTGACAGATTCAAACTTTGACTTGATCACCGGCCCGATTGATTAATTATATTCTGGAGAGAGAAACAGTATCTTCTTCTCATCAATAAAATTAGAGAGAGAAAATATTTTCAAAAAAAAAAAAATAGAGAAAGAAATAATTATATTCTGGAGAGAGAAACAGTATCTTCTTCTCATCAATAAAATTAGAGAGAGAAAATATTTTTTAAAAATAAAAAATAAAAATAGAGAGAGAAAAAGCAAGTGGGGAGTGACGCGAGATGCAGAACCTTCCGCCTCCTCGCCATACGGCGCTTTGTGATTTTCTTCATTAAAGCAATTTAAATAAAAAGAAAATTACGCACATATCATAAAATCTCCTTTATTTACATATATATCACGTGTTTTTCTACTATGATTTTAAATTGATTTTATTAATTTTAATATTATAAATAAATTTTAATATTAAAATTTAACTATATTTCACATTATATATTTAAATTTTAAAATAAAAAATAACTTTATTTTATATCTTATATTTATATATAAAAAATAAATAACTAATATTACATCTTTCATGTATCTCAATATAATAATTAAATTTATTTTACATTATATACATATTTAAATAAAAATATCTCCATTTAAATTTAGCTTTAAATTTTTTAAAATTAATCTTTGCAAACAAATATACTAAAAATATTTATGTGAATAATATGTTGCAAAGATTATAAGATTCTAGTGGTGTTGCTAGTAGTTAGAAGAAGTTGAAATTTTAGAATATGTTTTTAAAGTCGAAGTAGTTAGAATTATTTTCATTCGAGATTTGATTAACGAAAAGAGCATTAAAGCATGCAGCAGAGAATCTTCTTCTTACTATCACTTTCAAATAAATAACATAATACGGAGACAAGTGCACTGAGTTTTACATATAAAACTCAAGCTCTTTGAGGAAACTCCTCGGTCGCTAAATGTGCATGATAACAGTTCTTTAGGTTTTTTCTTTCCAAGAACACAACAATCAAGCATTGATTTCAGTCAGCTACATTAATTTTTTGTTTTTATCGTGTTCTATCAAATGATAAATTCTTAGTATAATAAAAAAAATAAAAAATAATAAGTTCTCATTTATCTTTAAATATGCTAGATTTTTTTTATTATTTTCTTGTCTTTTTTTGTCTTTCTTTTCTTTTTTAAATACAGACAAAATTCAATAATTTAACTCTCTTTACTGGAGCTTTTATTTGCCTATAATTTATATGTTCAAATTATCTAGGCTGACTCTGCTAGAGTTTATTCTTAACTTAGACAACTCTAATTTTCTCACAGATACATTTATTTCTTATCCTATCTTTTTCTTTACAATAACACACTGTGGAGAAATAGAGTATATAGTTTCTCACCTAGATCTAGCCTTGAACTAAGTGGATTACAAAAAAACAAATACGGCACATTACTTGAGAGGTTGCTTATTTTTACTCTTTTTACATATTCTTCCTTCCTTGGATAATAAAATTTGTTGCAATCTCGAACTATGCTTGGCTTCAGTCGATTATCTCTTTCTTCAGATTACTACTGCATACACTAACCACTCATCAAGCATGGTGAGTTTTGAGTGTGTTGATCACCATTATATTGCTCTTCAATGCTCCTTTTATGGCAAAATATAATAATACAATATTAATTTTTTATTTTGATTAGATGAGAGCAATGTTACATATAACAATCTGATAAGAGGTTAATGTAATATATGATCTTTTGCATAGTCCCACATAACGATATGATAAGTAGTTAATGTGATCACTTATTCAGAACCATTTGCAGATTCTTCAATCTTCTGATTAATAAAAGCTCAATTATTCAAGAAAATCATCAAAAGAATTAATTCATAAAAGAGTAGCTAAATCAAATTTAGAAATCTATTCCTCAACACAGTCCTTGATGAAGACCAATCGTTCCTATTCAGATCTCATCCTCATACGAAGATCTCCTTTGCTCAAGAACCTTCTTTAGTTATCAACTTTGATCATAAAGTATTACTTTTTAATGAATAATTTTTTCAAAAAATTATGGTTTTTTTTAAGCTAATTTTGTTCCAAGGATATCTTTAACTAATCTTAATTTTTTTAATATTTTTTTATAAAATTTGTTCTCTCATCACATTATCTTCAATTTCTTCATTGCTGATATTGAATATGTATCATGCATTTAGTATTTAAATTATTTCATATGTAAATTAATAAGTTTATTTTAAAAGTAATTTATTTATTATTTATCTCATTTATTCTGTTTATGACCAGTGAAAAGTTTGTAGATTTGCCGTACCGTGCGATCGTTGCTACCCTGCCCGACGGGCTGCCCAACTACCCTCTTCCGTAAATAAGAAATTCGCTTATATAATATAATAATATTTATAGTCAATTACTCTTTCATCTGAATTTAATTACATTTTTCATAAAGTTTTATATGTAACATTTTCTTAATTAAACAATTGAATTTTAATGCCATTAATTTTCAAGAGCAGCTTTGAAGGTATCCCTAACCTCAGTTGCTCGTGTCCATCGATCGATCGGGTCCTAGCGAATGAAAATCATTTTATTTATTTTATTTACTGTTTGAGAGGATTTAAAATTTTTTAATTGTCTCCTGTCATCTAAAAAATACTTTAATAAAAATCTTACAGACTTATCTATGTATTTAAGCGTTGCTTTGATTCAAGCTGTACATAGGATCTCCATGCAGTCGACACAATGAGCAATTGATTCAGTTAGTAATTACGAAGCCAAAAATAGCATCTAAAGCTTATAATGGACTCCATTTATAGTTTACTCTTGGCTAGTCATGTATGCGTTCAATCGAATTAATACGACTCATTTAGTTTTACAATTGATATATCTGAATCATGAAACCTTTATTGGCCTTTCTTTGGCCTCCTCCGGCGTAAACCCAAGTTCCTCGAATATTTCAAGGCATTTGAATATGATTCATTTTTTATCATCATTGACGAACTCTGACAAGTTGTGAATCTCGCGATTAGTATCCGCGTTACCATAGGTGAACATGTCAACTACCTACTACAAGTTTTTCGTCTTCTTCCCGTATAGTTATCATAAATTTTTTTTTCTATAAATAGATGACTATGCTCTAAAAAAATGGCAGTCGATGATCACAATCAGACGACCAAGAGAATATCATAGCTTCGTTTGATGATCTATCTCCAATTTTCGTTCTCTTTTTTTCTTGGCTGCATTCATATTCTTAAACACAGCCGTGTATTTATCTACAACCAATCCCATTTATGTAGTGGAAGACGGGTATTCTTAGAGCAACATCTGTCATCAGTCTTCTCCGAACTCGACGGCCTTTCTTAGCATCTGCAAGTAATTTCCCATAATTTTTAATTAAATAAGTCTAATTCCGCGGCCGGCGCCCGACGGCCTTCGTCACTCTCGTTGATTTTTCTCTTTACATTTCTTTATTTTCTTTAATCTCTTATTTCGATGCTTTTGTTACCGTTCGCAGCTTGCTGGCCTATAAGACTTCTCTTCTCCTTCCCTCTCCTTACCCTCTTCTTCTGCTTATCTTCTCTCTCTCTCTCTCTCTCTCTCTCTGTCTCACCCTTCAATGGCGAAAACATGTGCAATTAAGCAGAGCACTTTCTCCCCCGCTGGCGATCTGCCGGTCTTCAGCCCCAAGCCGCGGAGGATCTTTCCCTCCGCCGCCGCCGCCGCCGCCATCTCCATCTGGTCAACCCACGCCCTCTCGGCTGCCCCTCCTCCTCTGGACGCCGCCGAGGAACTCCGCATACTTTTCCGAAAGGTGCCCCCTTTGACTTTTCCTCAAGCTATCAACCGTCTGATTTCATCCAACGGTCCTGATTCGTTATCGTGCTGGCAGAGAGCTGATGAGATTCCGGATCTATCGGATCCGACGACGCCGCCGTTCTACTGCGGTTCGCCGCCGACACGAACCGGTAACCCGGTGGTTCACGACGCCCGGTTCGGCGAGGCCGCCCCGCTCGCCCCGGTTCAGCTCGCCACCGCCGCCGGACCGGTCCCCGCGCCAGAAGGCTTCCCCGGCATAAGGTTCGGCCTGGGCCCCACAGCCGTCCGCGTCGTGGGCTTCGACTGCCTCAACTCCGGCCGTGGCCGGAGCCCCAGCGTGCCCGCCGTGGCTTAGGGATAGATATGCAAATTCAGGAAAAGACGGAATAGGGAATGAATTTTCTGGGGAGAAATTTCCTACAGATCTCATAATTCGTATTAAATTACATTTCAATTAGACCCTCAAATCTATATGAACACAATATAGAAAAGAGAGGTAAACTAGTAAAAATATCTAATTTACATAGAGTTCAGGGCCATTAGAGAAATATCTCAACATTCTATTGAGGGGGGCTGCTTCGTTGGCTGATTATTTGAGATTAAAATGTTATTTTTTTTAATCGAGTAATCAATATTTTACTAGCTTTTAGGAAAATAAATTGTACAAAGAATGGTGAGAAGGCTTGAGTCTGTAATATATTATTTGTTGCCTATTAACATCTATGAATGTCCTTTTTATCATTTTTTTTTTTAAGCAATTGAGACAAAAAAGAATTGTGACTTTAATAAATATAATTATATAAACTTTATAGAAGTTTCATATAACAAATTATATAATCTATATTTCTTTTAAAATTTCATTAATTATAAGATATTTATATCCTCATAATTTTAAGGAATATGATTGTTCGTAATGAATTTATGCCAATGCAAGTTATATAGTTTAATTCTAATAAAAAAGAGAGAAAAAAAAACAACATTACATACCATTCAAAACTTTAATTTATGTAAAGAAGATAATATGTATTTAAAACTTGGAGTAATATTTAATATTTTAAGTATGTAAATGCTCAAAATTACTTTTTTTTTTCGTTTTCAAAAAAAAAATTACTATTTTTTTTCCACATGGCCACCGGCTCTATAGAAAAAATTTATGAAAAATGGTAATTATATAAGGGATTATGAGATAGATATTTAATTCTGTGTATATTCCAAAAAATAAAAATATATAATTTGAGTCCTTTTTGTATAAATTTTTTTTATGTTAGTTCTTTTTAATAAATTCTATTGAGTTTGGCTGTTAAATTATTATTTTTTAAATTAAAAATACATATATTTAGATAATAAAAACTTCAAAAATATATTTTAGTATTTTCAATTATTATTATAAAATTATTTTAACTTCATTTTTATATATTGTTGACTAAAATAGAAATTTTTAAAACTTAAATGTATATTTTAAATTTTTAAAAATAGTAATTTAATTGTAAAATTTAATTAAATTCATTAAAAATAACTCAAGTAAAAAAAAATTTGAACAAGAGGTTCTAAATGACATATTTTATTTTTATAAATTTGCATGAAATTAAAGATCTATCTCAAATAAGAGGAACTTAAATATCTCATTTTTTTTTTAAATTTACGTGAAATTAGCCTAAATAAAATTATTTAAAAATAATTCCATTAAAAATAATATTTTATATCAAAATAAGTCTCAAGTCAATTTTGCTATTTCTCTTACTCATTAGTAATTATGTCAACTATATTTAATTTCATATTATGGATTGCATATGAAAAAGTAATACAAAATGCATGAATCAGTTCTGTTGAATTATATACTAAGTCGGTTCTATTATATGTAAAACTGAATTCGACTCAATGCACCTATTGACTCGAATTAGAGCCGAACTCAATGATTCGGGTCTAGCGTTTGTTTGAGTCTAATGAATAATTTTTATCGTGAAAGATATAAATCCCTTAATAAATATCATAATAATAATAATATTTTGATTTAAAATGCTGTTTAATGAGAATAAATATCTGATAGAAGTAAAAATTGTGAAAGAGAGAGGAATTTAAATTGAAATAATATAATATATATATAATTAAAAATTTAATCATGAATTAAAAAAAAAAAATTTACGTCATTCTTGCAATCATGGTGGCAAATGAAGCAACTTAAAGAAAAGAATGAGAGAGAAACCATACAAAATAATAAAATTAAAATATAAAATGATGACGAAAATATATTAAAATAAAATTATAAAAAAATTAAATTAATGTGTAGGTCAAAATTATTTTGGGTTATATATTTTACTACTAATCTAAATCGGGTCAGTTCTATAATTCTATTCTACTAGGATCATATATTTGACCCGAAAACTAAACTATATGATCATATTTTAAGAACCAAAACCGATTCGAACCAAATAAAACCCAACTCAAATTCATTGATTTGATTCGGTTCGGTTCCGGCCGGTTCTCGATATCGATCTTATAAATTAAACAACGTATTAAGATCTTCTAATCTGATTACCATAGATTGTTTAATCATTTAAATAAGCTTGTGTAACTCTCATTTCAATTGTACCTATTCAGACATTATTCATAAAATCACTCTTATATTAGGCCTCATTTAGTTCAAGCTTCTTTTAAATAAATAAAAATATTTTATTTTTTAAATTTAATACGAAAAAAATTTATTTTAATATTAAAAAGTATGTAAAATATGAAATACTTTAAATTCTACAAATAATTACGTACATAATACTTTATATTACTATAATTACGTGTATCACACCTATTTTCAAAAAATTACACAGCAGTTTTAGAAAAATTGTGTGGGGTGCAAGAAAAGTGTATGGAGTATAATTTTTTGGTGTGTGTCGTATAATTTTTAAAAAGAAATATTTGATTTGTAAATATAATGATATGAAGTATTATGTATGTAAATATTCCTAAATTCTAATATTTAAATTTGTATTAGATGTGAAATAAAATTAATTTTTATAGTTTTAAGAATCTAAATATCATGACATCTAGATATCATCTTTTGATTAATAATTTTATAATCTAATAGAAAATTATTTATAAATATCATTAAACTAAACAATTACTTTCTCTAAATAATATAACATAACATCAAGATGACATTGAACCAAATGCCCCCTAAGTATAAGCGGCTATAGGCAAGTCAAGTGAAATTGTTGCATTTGATTTATCTTTAATATTATTGTAAGTGCAAATTGGACGTTTTGCTTTAAATTAATAGAGCAACAAAACAAAAAAGGGATAATTACCTACATGCCACATAATTTAGTTTATTTATGCCTTACCCATCCATTCTTAATTAATTACACTATGCACACTCAAAATATTATAAAATCTTACATACACAAACTTGAGTTAAAACTTAATCAAAATCTATTTGAAAAAAAAATATTCTGTTAGTAAATCATTAAAATTATATTTTTACCCTTAATGGTACATATTTTTCTTTTCCTCAATACCACACTAAAGCGCTGAATTATCATAAAATCAATTCACGTCGCGGATGTTTCCTTCCTTTGCCGCCACCTAAACATTAAGATTTTAGGATTTTCACTCAAAATATATTTAAATATTCTTAAAATAATATAATGAATGACTCAGATTTTTTGTGATCTAACTATAGTTAAGTTATTAAAAAATTATGATTATTCATCATGATAGAAATAAGTTAAAATGTGTATATGTAAGATTTTATAATGTTTTGAGTGTGCATAGCGTAATTAACTAAGAATGAATGGGTAAGACATAAATAAAATTAAATGGTGTGGCATGTAGGTAATTATCCCTTAATTTTAATTACTTGCATTATACATGACACAATAATGTCTTAATGATTGAGTAAATTCAATTTAGTTACAAAATATGATCTAATCTCAAGGTAAATTACATGTAGTTGAATGATCTTAACAAAACTGCATTTCATATCAGGAACATCGTATTGTTTTGATCTAGATCAGCTCTAGACACATTTTACAATCAAATTATGTGGGGGTCGAGAGCAGTAGCGGAGCCAAGATCTCAGACCAAGGGGGTCAAATGAGGCCGATAATTATGAGAAGGAGGAACGAGAGATGCAGGAGATCAGTTTGAAGCAGAAGACTGAACAAAGATCGTTGGACGATGCGCTGACTTGATAAAAAAGGCTAGATGGAGGCGACGTGAATCGACTACTAGTGATGCGAAAATCGATGGGAATAAATAGTGGGCCGGCTCAATGTGAATCGACTACTAATGACTAGAATTTCACTTTAGGGAAGAGCTGGCTCAAGTGGCTACAGAATAGTAGTAAGGCAATTGAGTGCGATAGTAAATATAATACATAATTAATTATTAAAACTATTATTATTTGCATTATAAATAATAGAGTAAATTGCATCTAGGCTTTCGAGGTTAGAAGAGCGTTATAAATTGGTTTAAATTTTTAAAAACTTCATTTGAGTCCTGAGATTATGAAGACACTGCAGTTTTAATTCTCTTTTAAAAAATCATTATTTTCACTATTTTTTTAATTAAAAATATAAATTTGATT
>JAEMOT010001900.1:0-26098 GCA_019297695.1 Apostasia ramifera | reverse complement strand
AAATTTGATTATTTTTTACTACTTTAAACCATTCACATATTTCAAAGTTCTATTACACTCTTTTTTTATTTTTATTTTAAATTTAATTTCTCTTATTTCTTTATTTCTATACATTAAAAACAAAAAATAAAAATATTAATATTTTTAAATTATATTCTAAAAAATCATAAAATTAACGAATAAGATTAATTATACAATATATTTATAAAAAATTAGCAATTAAATCTTAATTGAGACTAAAACAGTAGAATTTTTACAATTTCATAGATTAATATTAAAGTCTTAAAAAACTTAAAATTAATTTACAATGCACATTTGATCTCAAGAGTCTGAATGCAATTTATCTTATCTTATATAATAAGTTTATAGAAAATTATATATATATAATTAAAAAGAATTTTAGGGGTGCAATTACACCCCCTTATTAAAAGCTGGATCCGCCCCTGATCGAGAGTAAGTAAATTTACTTTAGTTGAACTTATTGGAACACTAATCCGAACACGAGTTATAAAAAATATGAATAATTCGGCGTAAAATTGATTTTGCATGTGTGTATCATGTTTAGCATATTCATTAATTAAAGTTTTATGTTTCTCAAATACCCATGAATTTTAGCCAAGGTGGGCGGTGCATAATTTAATTATCATCTATTTTATGATCAATATGTAATTATATATACATATATAAGCAAAAATATGTAATTTAAAAATGAAATTAAGAAAACTGATGTAATTTAATAAAAAAATACGATATATATGTGTAATTCTCTATTCTTTGCAGATGAAGAGATGTCAAAGGGGCTCGGATCTATCCTGAAAAAGTCGAGGTATTTCAAATTATTTGTTGACACGGACAAAATATAAGGGAAAATCTCTGAAATTATTTACATATTGGACCTTAGACATTTGAATATTTGGACATTTGGATTATGCTTAATATAACTTTATATGATCATTTTATTTTATATTATATATATTTTTCAGTAAACAATCAAGGCCTCAATCTCAAAAAGTTATTCAATTAGGTTTTTGAGTTTTACTTAAATATTTCGATCAAATCAAATTCACAATCAAATAAATTTTTTTTTAAAAAATCATGAATCCATGTTACCCTTAAAATTTTAATTAATGAATTATAATAAATATAAGTTAAAATCATACAAATATGAAAATTGATCATTATTTTAACAAAAAAAGTGTCAATAAAAGTTGGCCTAATGAGATGATGAAGTTTGGATGAGCAAATGGTCAATAATTCTCAAGATATATAAATCATTTTATTCATTCTACATACATGTTTAGTTGAAATGCATATGCTTTGACTTCCGCTTCGTGCATGATGAGACGATCTGTCATCTTCCTTTCTCTTTATCAAAAAATATAATTCTTAAAGGACTGTTTGTTTATAAGATTAAAATTAAATTTAAATAGAGATATTTTTATTAAAAATTATGAATGATATGAAATAAAATTAATCATTATGTCGGGATAAGTGGGAGATATGATATAAAATTTGTTATTACATTGAGATATGTGAAGGATGTAATATAAGTTAGTTATTATTTTGGTAATGTGTGTAGGATGTGAAATAAAGTTAATTTTTAATATTAAATTTTATGTGTGATGTGATATATCAGATTAAAATTAAATTAAATTAATTTTAAATTTTCGGGGCCTAAATGATTATATATATATATATTTATTTATTTATTTAAAAACACTGATTGCATACGTTTGTTAATGTTTTGAGAGAAAAAATGAGGAAAGGTAACAGTTTTTGAACTTGAAAAAAAAAATCATTTAAGTGAATATTAATTAATAATAGAAAAATTCTTTGTGCAAAGTGCAAACGTGCTCAAATAGGAGGGGAAGATAAAAGTCATCCCTTTATTATGGGCACGTGCTGCTTCCCTCATGCACCTCGTGCGCACTGCTTGACGAATTTTCAGCGCTCCCCTTTGCATTTCCGCCCAAGTTCCGCCCGCTGAGTCAAACCGTCCGTCCAAGTTCTGCCCGCTGAGTCAAACCGTCCGTCAATGCTCGACGAATTTTCAGCGCTCTCGTTTGCACCGAACTTTCACCCACAATTTCAAAGTGGGCCCACGGTCAACGATGTGAGGACGATCATTGCGGTCGAATTCAACAGCGGTTTTCTTAACCAAACGAAACGACGCAATGTAGGTGACATCATGTGATGACGTCATATATTGCATGCGGACCACGATAGCTGGCGAGAATCGCAAGGCACAGCTAGAAGCCAATGAGAAAAATATCTCCAGAGAAATACCGAGAATACCCTTCCTCTAAGCCTCATGGGTTTTGATCCATTACTATGATTAACTCGCTCTAACACTCCTCCAAATAAACATATATTTTTTTATTCAACACAAATTTTAACCATAAAATTTAATTTAATTTTATTTTTAATATAAATACGAATTTTAAAATTTAAAATATTTCATATTTTACATATTTTTTAATATTAAAATATATTTCTCTCTCATTAAATTTAAAAAAATAAAAATATTTTTTTCACTTGTTAAAAAAAATTCGAACTAAACGAGACTATAAATAATTTTTTTTTTTTAAA
Source organism: Apostasia ramifera (assembly GCA_019297695.1). NCBI lineage: Eukaryota > Viridiplantae > Streptophyta > Magnoliopsida > Asparagales > Orchidaceae > Apostasia > Apostasia ramifera. The sequence goes on along the minus strand of JAEMOT010001900.1, from coordinate 23,509 downwards.
TGAACAGATATATTTTTTAGTTGTGTGAACGGGCACAATTTAATTGCATTAAATTTTAAATAGTTATGAACTTAATTTGTTTTTTTTTATTATCCAAGGTTGTTAATTATGTTATCACATTCAAAACTTCTAGTATTTTATTTTTTATGAACTCAATTTGAAATTAATATGTTGAAAATAAAATAAATTCAACTCATAGTTGACTTATATATTTAAGTTTTTTAATATATTTTTAAAATATTTAATATAAATATATATTTATATTCATATGTTTTTAGAAAAAATAAATATTAAAAAAATTAACATATAAAAACACATGTTATACATATAAATTTAATAAAAATATTATATATAATATATAATACATAACATATAAATAAATATATAAAATTTTAAACTTAATTTAGCTCTATAATTAGCTTGAAGCAAATTCGACTTAAATTTGAAAAATTCATATTCGAGTTGAGTCATACATGTTTGACTCTACTCATAAATAGCCCAATCAATTACAGTAAAATTCTATGTATGAAAAATATATATGTTAAAATTTAGTATATTTTATTTACGACTCAAATTGAAGCTGTACGGAGAAAATATAAGTTTAAATTAAATTATCACTATGATAAGAAAATTAAGTTGGTATTAATGTGATACCAAAAACAGTTATATTTTTTTTTGTCAAAATAAATTATTTTTTAATTACCAAAATAAATATAGATCAAGCTTAATGAATCGGATAAAAATGGGTCGATATGGACCCGACCCGCCAACAAGATCAGCAAACCCGCACCAAACCACGTTCATTATCCTAATTAAGAGGGGCATATCGGTCATATCACTTAGCAGGTTCGGGCTTCTCCTTCCGGCGACCGTGAATCGCTTCCTATAAATCACTTCCCCGCGAGTTTCACGCAGCAGAACAAGATCGATCCCCAGATTGATGGAAAAGGGAGAAAAGAACAACAAGATGCCATCTTTCTTTCGGCCGGCGCCGGAGCAGGCGGCCGGAATCCTCTCCGCCGCGCCGCCTGCGAGAGAAGCTGAAGAGGAGGAACGGATTGAGAAGTTCTACACGCTGTTGGGAAACCTTAAGGCCGTAAGGGGTCAGTTCTGGAGGGGTGCTCCGGCGAAGAAGGTGAGCAGGGAGATTCTATTGTGGAAGCCGACTTTTGAGTTGGAGGACTTCACCGCCGCGGGATCCAGCAGCGGCGGCCGTGGGCGGAGCTCCGGAGGAGATGGACGGCGCAAGAGCAGCCGGAAGGAGATGGCGGGTGGGGGAGAAGATGAGAGCTGCGTCGGAGGCGATCTTAACCTTGGCTTATGATCGCTGCACTCATAGCAATAATTAAACCATGTAATTAACATCAAATTATAATTTTTTTTTTGATCAAATCAAATTATAAATTTGGGGGTAATTTCACATTTATATTTAGTTAATTTAAATTATTATATTTTTCAAAACAAATCTTGACCTTCTTATCATTTCAAATTAAAATCAATATCAAATTTTTGACAACCCTTAACTCAATAATATGTACAAAACGAGAGAAAGAGAATAGTTAGAGTTTACAGTTTAATTTATATTTATTTAATTAATTAGGTGTCTTTAATATTAATTTTTAATAAATAAAAAATTCTAATTATTACATATAATATCATATTTTGTTGTAGTTGCTTATATTCTAAACTTAATCTTCCATGTATTATGTTTGAATCAAATCTAACTTGATTTTATTATAATTTAAAATTAATTCAGTTAATATATATATATATATATATATATATATGAATATATTATATACAACATATATTGAGTAGAATAGTGTACAAGTATGCTATACATGTAATATATCTATATATAAGCGATATAAGCGTTACAAAAAAAATATATTTATATACGTTCAATAGATGTAAAATAAATGTGAATAAAAAAAATAAATTAAGTAAGCTCAATTTAACTCTAAAATATACTCAAAATCAAATAAATTTTAGTTGACTTATCAAATTTAACTCGAGTTTAAATTAAGTTTCTTGTACTCGACTTATTATCAACTTCGAAAAAACTGTCAAGTACTTATTGTAGAAAATGTAAATATAAACAACTCAATGGAATAAAATGCGATTATTTTTTTACTTTGTTACAACGTCCACTAAGTCTTTATTTGATTAGGTGAAGATTTATATTATGTTTGATTCCGTTAGTTTTATGCTGGATATGAACTGCCTAACATAATACTTTGTGTTTCTTATCCGGGACTTCAAACCCAATAATGATTCATTTATACCTTTACTTTATTAATTAATGAACAAAATATAATCATACATGAATATAATAACACATAAAATGGATGTGATCTGTCATGTGACCAAAGGAATTTTAGAAAGCTTTTTGCACAATATTAACTTGATATTATTTCATGGTATATAGAGAAAATAATAATTATTTAGCTTGTTAATGTCTTAAATAACTTTATAAAATATTTTAAAATTATAATTTAAAGTGACACCTATATATTAAAATATTTAGATAATATAATATATATATAATTCTAAGATAATATTGAATAAAATGTCTTCTTAGATCTGTGTATGCAGTGGAGCTCGTTAAAATCTTAAAATTCTATAGTTAGCTTACTTCTGCATTGTGTAGTCATACAAAAGTCTAATTCGTGCTTGATAAAAAGCTTTCTTGAAAGTTTAATTACATATATATTGTGTAAGTATACAAAATCTTTGCTAGATATTTAAAATTGAATTAACTACAACAAAATAGTATATTTGCGACCGACTTGTAATTGATCGCATATCAGTGACCGATTTGCGATTAATTGATTGTAATTCAATCACAACTATTAGATCTTATGCCTTTATTTGTGATCAAATTATGATCGAATCTTTGCAATTGTTATGGTGCCTGGTGATCCAGCCATTACAGGTATTTTGGACGAATTAGTCGTTAATCAGTAGCAAATTTGTGATTGACTAGTGTGATCACAAATTGGTCTTAAGGCCTACGTAAATTTGGGCAAGCCTAATTCTCCCCCTCTCCCACCTCTCTTTTCCTCACGCACATGTGGTATAAATCGAGCCCTCCCTGCCTCTCTACCTTGTCGCAATCACCATTGCCATCACTTTTTTGATGTTGTCGTGGAAGCCCGTTGCCGGAAGATAAAACTTCTTCCCAAATTCCTCTAATCTTCTTCTCGTGTCATCCTCTCCCACCTCAACTTCTTCTCCTTCATCTCCTCAATATTCTCTCTCCTACACTTCCTCTTTCGCTTTTTCTACATCTTCCTAGTCTAAGTCGATATCGGGAACCGGTAAACCCCGCCTTTCCCTTCTCTCTTCTTGTGGCAGAGTTGTTGGCCATTACTATAACTAATGTCGCGCAAAAATAACCAAAAATTTAAAAACCAAACCAAGTCCTAATAATGGCTTCAATTTTGGTTCTATAAAAGCCCACAATTTTAGTTCCGTGTTATGCTTTTATACTATTAGAATATTAAATATTGGTATTAAATTTTTATAACCAAGAGAATACATTAAATTTATTATCATATGAATTTAACGGTAAACAACTTTTATTTTTGATGCAAGAATCGATAATATAATTTTTAGAATTTAAATCTAAACTTATTGTATAGATGGAGAAATTCACTAATATTTTTAATAATAATTATACTTAAAATTTGTATGAATATTTTTTTAAATCAATGTAAAATATTTAATAATATACTAATTTTATAGATTAATTATCTATAAAATTTTAAAAATAATACTATTTAAGCAGCAAATCTAGCTTATAGCTGCTGTTAAGTGGAATTAAATGATCTAAAAATTCATTTAATCGTTTAACTGTTAAATGATTGATGATTTTAATTTAAGCTTTTTGATGTTAAAAAATAGATTAATCAAATTTTATCACGGGCAATGCCGCAGCGGCCACTTCGTTTTCTTCTCCTTCTTCAGTCCTATTCTTCCTATCTTGTGTTCCTTTGTTTGGCGCGAAGACCAAAATAGTACTAATTTAAAAAATAACAATAATAATTAATAAATAAATTATTTTAATTATTCTACACAAATTTTAATATAAAAAATAATATTTTACTTCACATACTCAATAATTTTTAATAAAAATATAAAATTTATTTCACATCTTAGATCAAAATACTCGATTTGAATATTTTGATCTAGAATGTGAAATAAAGTTGATATTTTTATTTTAAATTATTGAGTATATAAAATAAAATAATTTTTTTTATATTTAAATTTGTGTAAAATAATTTAAAATATTTATTATTATTATTATTATTATTGTTTTTTAAATTAGTACCATTTTGATCTTATTTTGATTCTATTTTGGTCCTCGCACCAAACAGTAGTTTCGTGTTAGACTTTTACAAATCAATCACTCCTTTGTTGCAAAAGCACATATATATACATACATACATATATATACATATATATATATATAAAATTAATGAAATACCTTTTATTTACATCACAATTATTTCTTTGATGTAAAAATTATCCAACAATATTACCTGCTTTTCTTATATCGTCCACTTTATCTAATTAATTATCCCCCTAATAAATTATGTTTATCGAATTTATATAATTTATTTTTATAGCAAAACTCCTTATTGCAACTAAAGCTAACAACATTACCATTTTGCAAGTGAAATCTATCGTACCGTGAAGCTCCCACTTCGCGAGGCCTCGTTTGGTTCGAGCTTTTTTTTTTGGACAAGAAAAAAAAATATTTTATTTTTTAAATTTAATAAGAGAGAAATTTATTTTAATATTAGAAAGTATGTAAAATGTGAAATAATTTAAATTCTTATATTCGTATTTGTATTAAATGTGAAATAAAGTTGATTTTTATAGTTGAAATTTGTATTGAACAAAAAAAATAGCTCCAACTAAACGAGGCTAATTTTGTAAGATATTAATTTTTTGCAAAATCTTACGGTATTGATACATGTATCAGCATCATGAAAACCGAGTTTATAAATAAAACTATGAAACTGATATTATTTCTATTAAGGTTGACTTCACATTAATAATTAGATTGTCGATACCATGTGGCGAGTTATGTGGGATAATCGTGTTTATCTGCTGATGGCCGATGTTTGTTGGTCAATATTAATGAAAGAACTAAGCCTTCACAAATTTTGGTATTGATGTTAATTTGTATGCTCCATAGAAGTGTCGATTTTCCTAATGCAAAAATGGCGAATAATCACATATTTGATGCAAAATTGAGTGACACGATGAAAATTTTGAACTCAAAATCAAGGTTGATATATAAAGTTCTCAAAAAAGTTGTTTAACAGCTCTCGAATTTTGATCTTCGTTGACGCTAAGCTGACTGTCGTTTTTTATCTGTTAATTTTTCAACTCGAAATTGACTTTTGAACATTTGCGTTTCTATGTAGATGTTTTGATGTTTGGGATAAATATCTGGGCACCACTTTTGTGAGAAAGTTATTGCAGAAAATATTTTTTATAATTTTGACAATAATTTACTTTTATAATAATAATAATTCTACATGATGAGTAGCATAAGTATTTTATGAAATAATATTAATTAATTAATTAATGTCCCTCTGCATAAAATTGTGGTATAAATTAAGCATTCCCAAATATAAATAACCATAGTAAAAAATTCAAATTGAGCTAAATTAGATCAAATGTTGATAATTATGGCATGAATTTCATTTTTTTTTCTTTTGATTCTCAAATTTTAAATTTAGTATATTTTTCCAGCTAGTGCCATCCACAGTCCAATTGTTCTACATTTTTATTATCAGCCTGCCACATTAACCATTTGTCAGTTATTAAATTTTTTATTATATATGGCATTATCGATTTTCCAGTTAAGAATAAAAAATTACATAAAAATCCAAACTTTCATGTAAAAGTGAAACAAATACACAATTTTTTAGGAATAGTTATTGAAATATTTTTATAATTAATTCATAACTATTATTTAAATTATGATTTTTAAAAATTTATAAAAAATTCTTATATTTTACTTAATATTATATATAAGATCCTCCATTATTAAATTTAACAAATCTTAGCTTATATCTTTAATACTATTTTAAAATTTCTTTTTGTCGTTGCAAATTCTGTATTACTTGCCACTGCAATCTCACCGCAGGCCGTCACCTCGTTGACGCCGCCTTGAGAGGGAGAGAGAGAGAGAAAGAGAGAGAGGAGGGGGCAGGCATTCTCATGTTATAATAATTTCGAAATAAAAAATTTTTAGTAAATTTTTAAAAATTATAAACTAAACATTAATAATGAATTAACTATAGAAATATTTTTGTAATTATTAGAAACTAAAATATATTTAAATAATAAGAATGATAACAAATGCAAAGTCCAAAAAAAATATATTATAAAGTAGATATTTTAATTTCCTATTCCTTTGTTTATTCAAATTTCCTACCCTAGCAATACCTGTCTTTAGACCTATTATTAGACTTGAGAAATTTCATGATTATCAACTGTTTTTTTTATCTTGATCCAACAAATATATATAATTTCAAAAATATAATTAATTTACTTAATTTTTGTTAGCAATAAGTGATAACAAGAGAAACTACATAATATAAATACTTCTAAGATCCAAGTGGTTATTTAGAACTAAAAAGAAAATCTCACTCCAAAAAATTATAATTTCTAAGTGGCCCAAATCTCATAAAGAAAAAATTGCAGGTATCATAATTTCTCTTATTTTATTTATAAATTGTATATTTTTAATCGCGATACAAAGTTGATGTAAGATGGTGAAGATTTTTTAACTTAATTTTAGTATGGTATTTTAATTGAATGAAAAAAAAGTTTTTTTTTTTTTTAATTGAATGAAAAAAAGTTGTTGGTTTTAAAATCCAAAAAACTCGATCAACAAAAAAAAAAGATTCTTAATTGAAATCAAATTAATCAAAATTAGATTGATTTGATTTAGTTCAATCACAACTATAATTTTTTTTATTATTTTTTTAATCTAAGAAAATTTAACCTAAATCTATCCCACAATAACATAAAATATTACTAATGTGTATAACAATCATTAAATTTAAAAACAAGACAAAAAAAATAAGTGAAATACAAACATAATTTTAAAAATGAAAATAATAGTATTAGCTTTGGATAGAAGGTAACAGATGTAAGAGTAAAAAATAAATATAGTAACACTAAAATATAATTAGGTACAATATATGAGAAAAATATGAATACTTCACATAAATCAAAACTAGACATATAATTAATTTTGGGATTGACTTGGCCTCAAAAATAATTTTTTTTTCTTTTTTTATGGATTGACCTTGATAAAATAAAATTATTTCCTACCAATTCAACTGATGCTTTGCAGAAAAAAAAAATCCAAGTTTTTAATATCTACCAGATCAATAATCAGAAGATCCCAGGGGTTCCTTCTTTTCAACTCGTCAAAAAGGATGAATTCGAGCTGTAAATAAATCAAATTTGAGCGAGTTGCTTCCAACGCAACTCGAAAAGTTCGGACTCAATTTGACTCGAAACGTACTTCAAAGTAATTATATTACAAATATATAAAAAGCATTTAAATATGCATAAATATATAATATTTTTAATATTTATTTATTTGATTATTCATCTTGAGTTGATTTGAGCATATATACCGATACTTATTTGAACTTAACTCAAAATAAAACTTGAGCTTATAGCTCATTGTTGAGGGAAGCATCAACCATATTATCCATGTTCTTGAACAAGTTCGATGCACTTGACTGGATTATGCCTCACAGCCGAATAGTCTAGTATGAGTAAAACAGTTTACGGCGAACATGCCACTCGCTGGCAGTTCTTGTTACATTATTGCCTTGCTCTTGTGCACGATACTCAAACCTAGGAGTATGAGGAGATGCACTTCATCAATATTTGACTTGACAGGCACCTTGAATAGCCTGCTCACTCCGCCTAGTCATTTGGATATTAATAAGTAGTATCACCTACTCCACCTACTTTATCTAATCCCCTTCTTACCATAAATATCTATATTTATATTGAGAAGAGGGTTCCTCGGTAACCAACTCTTCAGCTCAACAAACTAAATGCGACTATCGGCTAGCGCTATTTGCATACTCCTCTGCTCTTCGACTACAGCTATTTGGGAGTTATTCGACTATGGTTCTCCAGCAGTGATCTCTTTAAATTGTGTGCAGTTTCCCTCTCTACTCTTTCCCTTTTCCAGAGTCTCTCAGATAAAATACTTTACCACCCTTTCATCCAAACTATAGCTTATATCTGCAGTTTCTCCTCTAGTAACTGTTCCTACTCTTTATATAATTCTAGTTTGAAATTTTGCCTAAACACTTATAGCTTGATTGGAACTTTGGGTCAAGCTCAAATAATGTTTAAATTTAACCAACTTTTGTGCAAGTTATTTCTACAGCCTACTATAGATTATTGAAATATGTGAAATACGTAAAATTTAAATGAATATGGTATGATAGTGGTAATATTTACGAATTGATGGTGAAATACATAATTTCGTGTAAATTTTATGTTCTGTATGTAAAAATTCCAATTATATAATAATGTTGGGAAAGTTTTGAGATATGTTGCTCTCTTTTGTTCGCCTTTTGAAGTTAATTATGAAGAATCCCAGCAGGCATCAAGTTGAGTTTGCCAGATTTGGCCTCTTTAGACAATTCAACTCAATCAAAATTTTGTTTGATTCTGATTTAGTATTTTGATCAAAATTTTAATATTTTCAATTTCGTTAATTTCGATATAAATATTTGACGCAAATTTTTAATTTTTGATGTAACAATCAAAATTACAAAGAATTTTGTCCAAAAACACTGGAGTTTCAACTGAAGTTGAACTTTATAAAATGAACTAAATATCATAAGCGAACTTAAGTGTCGATTTAAGTTGTACGTGTGCCACTAGCATCACAATGAATAGATAAGCTCAAAGTCAAACAGATGTAGACCGAAGACTGATCTTCTCACGAGCTCAAACTCAACCGATTGTATGTTCATCGTCGATTGAAAATTAGTTGAGAAGCTGAACTCATTTTTTATCCTCATGATTTCAATCAACTTTCTCTTGTGTCCGAATAATATCTACTTTTTATAATTGCGATCGACATGCAACTCTGATAATTACTATCTTGACTGCATAACTCATTCCAACTTATTAAAAATTAATTTTCATTTCGAGTAACTACTTTCGTGTAAATTTGAGTCAAACTCAAAAAATTAAAACATGAAATAGAGATTATCTCGTAAAAAAATAAGATCAACTCGTTGAAATTTTTAACAAGAATAATTATATGGAATATGCCATTACAAATCCTCCCTAATACAGACAATTGGCCCTTAAAAGACTTTTTCCTTCATTTTTAAACTATTATTCACTAGTTCAAGTTTTTTGCTTAAAATTTTAACATTTCATCATGTCTTTCGAGCAAATTTTTAAAATTGAGGTTAATTTTAGGTTGAGCTTAATTCGAATCGATTAAAATAGCTATCCCAGTGCTCATACAATTACGCTATATGTTCGTGACTAATCAAGCAGAGTTGTCTCAGTTGGTTCCCGCCAAAGGGAAACAATTTCATAAGAAAATTGAAATTCGCTCGTATTTTGTTTGATTTAAAATTAGCTCGATTTTCTTTCAGTTTGAGTTAATTCACTCAATAATCAATTCAATTCGTAATTGACTGGATATATATATATATATATATATATATATATATGTATTTAGAATTTTTTTAAATATAATTGAGATATTTTTATATAATAATATTTTAATTTATTTAAGCTATTCGTCTCGTAATCTTTCTATTTTTCCCTTATATAATATCTGATATTAAACTGAATTAATTTATTAAATATATATATATAATTATATTTTATTTCTAAATTAAACAAATTGGAATATTGACTTGAATATATAAAAATACAAATACGTTCTTTTTATAATAAATATTACTTTATAAAAAAAATTACGAAACAATAACTTTTACAGTAGTGTTAGGCAAAGTGTACTGGCGAATAACTGATATTTAAAAAAAAAATTATAAAAATAGTTAGTTTTTACTATAAATTATAAAAAAATTACCTATAATTTTATTTAAATTAGTGGATCAATTTATTTACCTTTCAATAAAGTAGAACAATTCTCGAGCTATTAACGCTGCCCTGATTAAATATACCTCATTATTTTTTTTTTCTGCATTGGCGAGGACTTCGTTTTTATTTTTAAATTTTTAATTTTAATATTTTATTAAATTATAATCACATCCTATTGACTTGACCCAATACAAAAAATAAAAATTATAATCAGCACGCAATAACAGCCCATTATCACTACAATTAAGTTTGAAATTATCATAATCTAATATATTATTAAAAATTAATCCATTTTAATTTTGCTCTCTGATAGAACTATTCAATTTAATTAAATATATACCTTATTAATCCTCTTCCCTCATTCTATAGGAAAACTTAATTAAATTTTTTTTATTTTCTAGATAATATAATTTTTCTTATTTAATTAAAAATTATAATAATATGATGCAAATTTGAGGCCTCTTAATACCCAAATGTATTCTTTCACTACTGGACTAAAAAAATACCATCATTTTAATTTTATTTTATTTTTTATTTGTTGAGTTAACAAAAAAAAAATTATGATTTAGTTTGTGGTTTTTCTTGGGGTATATATCAGCATTCAGCAATATGCATCTTTGGCTACATTAATGGTTGACTCGGCATTGACTTGACAAGTCAAATTTGTGCCACATCATCACCTCTAATTAAATTTTTGTCTCTTTTTGAGTAGAATCAAGTGTGCCATTAAGTTCTATTTTGTTGATTTAAATATCATTGTATTCATATAAAATTACTAAATTTATTTATATTTTGTATATTTACATATTTATTCTACATATTCTATATATATATATACTACATAATGTACTGATTATATTACTCCACTTTCCCTTTTTTTTTTTTTCTGTTTTGTCTTATTTATTTAAAAATTAATTCATTCAAATTTGTTTTAAAAAAGGAAATTATGTACATATCAATTTGCAAAATTATATTTACATATTAATCATTTTTTAAAATTTATTTACATCGATGCTTGTGAGGTTTGCTTATTTATATATGGGTATTCACTTAGGCCTGTGAGGTTTGCTTATTTGGCCACAAAAATTCACAAATTTAAAAATATATCATTCAGGTTTATAAAAAATTTTACACGGGACATCGTGATTCTTCCACGATAGAATCTATTTTGTATTATAAAAATGATAAAAATACTCTCCCTTAATCGATTAATTTTTAAAATATATCATCATGTTTGTGAAACCATGTAAAGCGACCGATTGCGCGCAAGATGGCCGCGGCGCACAGACGCTGGAGCGCGAGGACGCGTGTAGGCCCCCTAGCGCGCGGATGCCCTGCTCGGACACCGGCCACCAACGCGTGGACTCCTGCGCTCGAGATCGCGAGCAGGCGACCCGTGCGCGGACGCCCTGCAAGCGAGAGGTAAAATCGCAATTGAAAAAAATATTTAATTTAATTTTTTTATGAATCAATAGTATTTTAAATGAAAAATATTGTGTTGGATCTGATTGGAAGCTTTTTAAAAATAACTAGGGCTCTAGTAATTATTGTGGACCTCAACGACATATATGACATTTGTGAATTTTTATGATAAATTAGATAAACCTCAAGGACCTAAGTGAAATTACCTCTATTATATCTATACACTCTTGTTTGCTTGAATTAAAAATCAATAAAATATACATAAATAAAATATTTTATTTGTAGCCTTCATCAGTTTAGTGTTGTCCCACAGTTATCCTACTGGGTTCCCCACTACTATAATCAGGCCACCAAATATTGGTCGCTATTATTGGCCAATTATTATCGATAAATATGTTGTTAGCCATTGCTAACATTCATGCTATCAGCTACTGGCCATCGAGATTTGTCATACCTACTAAAGCTACTACTATGAGTATTTGAGTTAGGTTAAATACTATTTAATTATAATGATATTAGCCACAGTATTACTATTGAAATTTTAAAAATTAAAGAATAGTGTATATGTAAATAAATTTTAAATAATAATTAATATGTAAATATAATATTTTTATAGTGATGTACGTAATTGCACTTAAAAAATGCAAGCGATCATATGCTTATAAATCAGAATTCAAATCGCCGGCCCATTGCTGAAAAAACCCCACCCCCGAGGCCCCGACTAATTTGCTTCTCTCTCTCTCTCTCTCCTTTTAGCCATGGAAGGCATCGCCGGTGACAAGAGAAGTCGGAAGGAGATCGGGGATTTACCGGAGGCGAAGCGCCTGCGTAACGATGTCTTCTTGAATATTCTCGATGAAGATGATCGCGAAGCCGGGAATCGGATTAATCCGGATCCAGTCACACTGATGAGTTGCCGCGACGAGGAGATCTTGCTCCCAGAGCAGCCGGAGCCGGAGCCGGCGGAGGATGAATCGATCACGGTGTATAGCAAGGCTGAGATCGGGTATCTGTTTGATGCATCAGACGAGGAGCTGGGGCTTCCGCCGCCAGCGATGGTCTCGCCGACGGACGAATTCGGACAGATCGGGGTATTTGGGGACGAAGCACCGCTGGCGCGGTGCGAGGGAGAGGCGGAGATCGGAATTTCACTGGAGGACTACGAATTATTTGATTTTCGCGGCTTCTGGCGGCCTGAAACACTGCCAGCTATTTAAAGGGCGAAATTATTACGCCCAGCGTACGGTGCGTGTCATTCATTTGCCCACTAATAACTGTGCTACATGATGAGCGAATCTCATTACACACAAAACTTACCTATTAAATAGTTCGTTACATAACCAAAATAGTAAGTATTTATCCAAAAAATCGATATATCTTAAGATTAGTTAAATATCACATATATCTACTATATCTCTAATTAATATTTAATTGATCTCAAATTATATATATATTTTTAACTAATATCTACTTGATTTTCTGGAATAGATCGATTGGTCAAGCAGACTGTACGATCCGATTTTCTACCAAATCGTCCAATCTTTTAGGTGAACGATTTGTTACAGAGATCAGACAATTACATCATTGATTGGGGTCTTGCTATCTTGTGTGGCATTGCATCATTGGTGGGCGAATGAAGACATACTCAGCACATCAGATGATAAAGTCAGAACAATTACTGATATTTATCTTTTAAAAGGATAATTGCTTATATTGTTGCATGCTGCAGTAAATTATGTTTTTTTCTTTCAAATATTTTATCAATTTATATTTGACAAATTATGCTGTGCACGTTATAAATAATTAAAAATATTATCGTAGAATTTTCAAAATAAAAAATATATTAGACATGCTACAACTATGGCATAGATGTAATTTTATACACTTTATAGTTCTGAAATATAATTTATCAAATATATATGAGTAATATTTAAAATAATATATTTAATGTGATACATACATAATTACCTCAATTTTTTAAATAATAAATTTTATCACAATTTTTGTTTGAAACTATCGCGAATGTTTTGTGAACAACCATATACAAATCACTATATACAATTAAATATATTTACATATTAATAAACATAAATAATGTATCTATGCATTTATTACTCTTTAATTTTAAATATTAAACAATAATTACTTAGATTAACTTCTATTAAGTATATCAGTTTATATACAGAATAATTTTTAATTTTATACAGATTATTCTCTTCTTTTTTTTTTTATCTTTCTTCCTACTTCTCTCTTTCTCTCAAAATTTTCGATACAGGGGCATGTTTTAATAGTATTAGTGTTGCTAATGTTAGCCTTCGACAGCCATCCTCTCTTTTCATATTTTATTACAGACGATAACTTTTGATTGGAGTTAATCTTTATCTCGTTCTCTCTCCTTTTTTACTCGTATAGTTAGATATTTAGATTAAAATGGTTAATTTTAATCGTGATAATAGCGCAAGTAAATAAATTTTTTAGGGTGATTAATGTACTTATTTCAATTTTTTTCTTAAAAATGGTGCAACGTTATCTCGTGAAAAATAACAAAAATCAGCAATTTGGGAATTGGGCTGGATTCAAGTTGTTGGGTACGNTATATATATATATTAAATTTAATATATTTTTATTTAAAAAAATTAATTACGAAAATATGCTATCTATCTGTGATGGATCATTAATGGATAGTGAACAATTTCCAAATTCAAAGATTCAAGTCTTTGAATTGAATTTTTGAATTTCCTCGACTCACATTCTATTAATTATATAAAAATGTGTATTTAATTAAAATATTTTAATATGTAGCGAATAGATATTTTGGTGAAAGTAATCAATCGATTTAATTCGATATATTGCCTAATAGTTATAGAAAAGTATGTATTTTGTTTAACTATTTTTTCATAAGAATTCTCACTGGAGCCGCACTATTATTTACATATAATTTTGAGTTTCATTTCCCTAATTAGGCCACTTGGTCATATAACTACTCGATAGTATAATAAGCTGAGAATCCACATGATGATCATAATAAATCGAGAATTCATGTGACGATTATCTTACAACTTTTAGTTATTTTCTTTATTATTAAAATTATTATTATGTATATTGCTAATCATTTAGTTGGGATTTTAAAAACTCAAAATCTCCCTCAAAAATATTTTTATAAATAATTTATATTTATTTTATATTATATATCAATTTTATTTTACATTCTACTAAAATGTCAATTTTAATAAATAATTTATTTCATATTATAAAAATATTTTTTAATAAAGTAAATTAACTTTTTTATTTTACATTTAACACAATTGATAGTAATAAAATAAATTATTTTACATTAAAAATTTTAAATAATTTCATTTTTTCTCAACCTCAAAAACATCCCTACCCTGTTTGGCAACTGTTGACGTGGGAAGTAGGGGATCCCAAGAGAAAGAAAGATAGAAAGAGAGAATCCCGAGAGACGGCGGCGCGCAGATGGCTGAAACCTGCTGGTTGAGGCTTAGAAGAAGAAATGAGCATCCAGAAAAGCACACAGAGAATTTAAGGTAGTTTAGGGATGAGATACCCTACGTCAACCGGGACAAGCTTGAAATATTTCAATATATCTCAAAGAGGAGACAACTTGGGATAAGTACAGATATGACCAGAGCTCAGAAAGAAAAGGGCTCCCCTGTACAGGGAGAGGAAATGAAGAAGGAGAAGAAGATCTCTGTGCGACTCGTCCTTCTTGGTTCTTCTCCTTCTTCGAAGCTCTATTCAAGGATATTTATAGGGCGCAATGCTGATTTCCCGGAGTGGGATACACATTTGGAGTTGAGCCCATACTGGCGATCCCACCATTGTCGGTCTTGGAGAAGGCCGATAGTAGTGGGTGAAGCAAGTGACTTCTTGGTCTTCGCGCCTTATGGGAACTTGCAGCGGTTGGAGCATGCAAGTCCTTAGTTTGTGTGCCTCATGGGGATTTGCAGCAAGTGGTAGGGGCCTACGTTGTCAGGATGTTCTGAAGGAATCTGACGAAACATCGTGGACGATGGTATGCACATTTAAATCATCGTATCCGATGATTGGCAGTGTTGTAGCTGTAACCTCGTGGCCGATGTTTGGTAGCTCGACCAAACCTCGTGGCTGATGATTGGAGTTCCGATGCCTGCAAAAGAAGGAATTTGGTTAGTGAAATATCATGCTAAATGTTTGCCACATGTACGACTGTAATGCAGCGCTTGAGCCACATGTCAACATTAGCCTCCTGCATGCTGGGGCGCGAACATTTATGTGGGTCCTAACATGCAAACCGTGAAAGTGGTGGATGCGCTGCCTGAGATCTGCATGGATAGTCAGGGTGGCACCCTCTTGCTGACACTCTTGCCTCCATGATTCCTGCAAGGAAAGAGGAAAGAGCAAAGTTAGAGAGATGACAGAATAGAATAAGTGAGCTTATCCTGAGGATGGATGAGCAGGCCCGAGCCATCTCTGTTATGGGAAGATCAGTGGCATACTCTTTTTTGTATATCTGCATAAAAAAGAAGTAATGATAATAGTAGGAGAGGTCCTACCTAGGAGGGATTATCTGCCAATGCCAAAAGGATTTATATTGTCTGAAATATCGTGGTCGATGTTTGTACTTGAAGCATGAGCTGACCTCCGTCAGAGCAGCAGATCCTAGTGAGAGGTGAAGGCACTCTACTTAGGGGAGACCTGTATCGTGAGTAGATAACAGGGACTGCCCTAAGCGGCCTTCTGGCCCTCCGCTAGCCAGATGGGCTTATGGAGAGATTCCAAATGTTGATAGGAGACCCCGCCTGCTAGGCGTAACTAGGTTCAGTGACATTCGTAAATAGGAGTGTTAGAATAAATCAGCATAAGAGCAAGTATCATGCATGATGTTACGTGCAGCGATGATGTTGGCTCAAAGGATTGTATGATAGAGATTCAGAACTGTTGTAATTGAATTCCAGAAGACCAACAGTAAATGATTCCCAGAAAGCGTGAATTCCAGAAAGCCAGGATGCCGAATATACGAATTCTAGAAATGAATTCCGTAATGCCATGAGTGGAATAAGAAATCCAGAATACTATACGATGAAGCATCTAGTAAAGTTTTAGCAGAAAATCATGATGGAGGGAATGTGGCCCATACCAGTGGGTTAAACATCGTGGATGATGTGTGGAAGAGGATCAGGCTTGTTCTCCATAATTCACCCTTGGGTCCACAGGTCCACTATCTCGATATTTCCTTTTCACCCTTTGCTCAACTCTGGGGTCAGAAATATCGGGTGCGTCGTTTCCTGTGTCTTCTAAGAGCACGAACTGATTAGCCCTTTCCACTATCTCAGGAAAGCTTTTGGGCTTTACCAGCTGTAGAGACTTGGATAGATCACTACTAATCAGCCCCCTGCGGTAATTGTGTATGGCGACGGCGGGGTTGATGTCTTTCGTTTCTGCCGCGGTGGAGAATAAACGGTCGGTGTAACTTCGTAGGCTCTCATTCTCTCCCTGCTGGATGTTGGCTAGCACCATATCGGAGAGAGACATGCAGATTCGTCCTATGAAGTGGGCGATTAGTTCCTGTTTCATGTGCTCGTAGGAGCTAATAGAGCCTTTGGGAAGATTAATGAACCAGGTGAATGCAGCTCCTTTCAGCGTGGTGGCAAGAAGGTGGCACTTCATCGCCTCGTCTCTTTGGCGGTTACGGAGAGCTGCCTCAAACCCTTGGATGTGCTCGCAAGGGTCTGTGGTGCCCTTGCAGACTTCCAAGCATGGCGGTTTGAAGTCTTTAGGGGCCGATGCTTGGCGAATGGAGTTGCAGAAAGCGGCATCGAAGTTAAGAGGTCCAAAGAAGGTCTCAGGCCCATATTAAGGAGGATGAGAGGAGCCAGAGGCCTGAGCAGAGGAAGTTCTTGAAGTAAGGGGAGCCCCCCTCTGCTCTCGAAGATGAGGAGGGGCGTCCGCCGCAATTGGCGAGAATGGAGCAGAAGACGCCGCGATCTGCGGAATAGGAGCAGAGACCGCTGAGATTGGCGGGAAGGCTGCATCAGTAGAGGCATTGGCTACCCGGGTTTGCGGTAGGACTGCCTCCTGCTGAGTGGCGAGATCAGTAACAAGGTTAGTGAGATTTGCTAGCATCTCGCACAGCTCAGCAATTTGGGCTTTCCGGGTAGTGGAGTTGGTTCTGCGCATTCTGGTCACCATTCTCTCAGGTCTTAATGAAAGCACCACAGGATGTTGACGTGAGAAGTAGGAGGTCACAAGAGAAAGAGAGATAGAAAAAGAGAGTCCCAAGAGGCGGCAACGCGCAGATGGCTGAAACCTACTGGTTGAGGCTTAGAAGAAGAAAGGAGCATCCAGAAAAGCACACAGAGAATTTAAGGTGGTTCAGAGATGAGATTCTCTACGTCCACCGGGACGAGCTTGAAATATTTCACTATATCTCAAAGAGGAGGCCTCTTAGGCTAAGTATAGATATGACCAGAGCTCAGAAAGAAAAGGGTTCCCCTGTACAGAGGGAGGAAATAAAGAAGAAGAAGATCTCTGTGCGACTCGTTCTCCTTAGTTCTTCTCCTTCTTCGAAGCTCTATTCAAGGATATTTATAGGGCACAGTGCTGATTTTCCGGAGTGGGATGCACATTTGGAGTTGAGCCCATGCTGGCGGTCCCACCTCTGTCGGTCTTGGAGAAGGCCGGTAGTAGTGGGTGAAGCAAGTGGCTTCTTGGTCTTCGCGCCTTATGGGAACTTGTAGCGGTTAGAGCATGTGGGTCCTTGGTTTGTGTGCCTCATAGAGACTTGCAACGAATGGTAGAAGCCCACGCTGTCAAGATGTTCTGAAGGAATCCGACGAAACATCGTGGACGATTGTATGCACATTTAAATCATCATATCCGATGATTGGCAATGTTGTAGCTGTAACCTCGTGGCTGATGTTTGGTAGCTCGACCAAACCTCATGGCCGATGATTGAAGTTTCGATGCCTGCAAGGGAAGGAACTTGGTTAGTGAAATATCATGTTAAATGTTTGTCACATGTACGGCTGTGATGCAACGCTGAGGGCTACATGTCAACAGCAACTGGCTAAAAAAATTGACTTATTTCAAAATCTTAAATTTAGTTTAAAAAAACTTTAAAATTTATTTTATATCTCATCCAACACAAATTTCATTATTAAATAATCACTTTATTTCACATCCAACATAATTTTTAATATAACTAACTCATTTTATTTATCATCATACATATTTTTTAAAAAAAATTTCACAATTTTTTTTTAAATTATATTTTTTTTTCAACCAAACAGAGCTTAAACTTAGCCTTTTTTTTAATATATATATTTATATATTATACAAATTTTTTTAATATATATATATATATATTTCACATATTTTATACTTTATAATTGTTTAATTTTTATGAAAAAAATGTAGGACATAATTTAATAGTAAACAAATAAGATACCCGTGCAATAATTGCACAAAAAATATTTGTGTGAATTATAAAAAAATAAAATATCTTTTATATTAATATATTTTATGTTATTATATTATATATGATAACTAATATTATATATAATTAAAATTTGAATTTATAATATTATATATATCATATTTACAATAATTTTTATAAATAATTATAATTAATTATAAATAATTACTTTTTAAAATTATTTAGAAAAAAATATAGAATGACAACTAAATAATATAAAAGTAATAGCCCCAAATATAGTTTGATGAAATAAATAAATAGTTAAATTTCAATAAAGAAATGCAAAATTCAATGACCACTAAAACTTATTTGATCCTGTTTATTTCAATAAAGAAATGCAAAAAACATAAATAATTTTTCAATTTGTATTGTTAGTTATAAGAATGTTTTAGAAGAAAGTAAACTATGTAAAATTTGCGAACTTGGTATTATTGTATTTTTTATTGTATAAAAATGAAAAAGTTTGTATTATATATATATTTTTATATTATTTATAATATTTTCAATTAATTTATATTACATAGAATAATAAATATTATATTTTAATTTATTAATATTAATAATATAATAAAAGATATTTAGATATAGAAATTAGATTAATTTATGTATTGTAATATAAATTTTAACATATTAGATATTTCACATAATTTTTTTTTTTTTTTTTTTACATTCTATAGTAAATTTTATTAGAACATTTATCATAATTAAATTTTAGTAAGATCTGATCTTTACTTGTGATGTTCATGTAAGAAGTAGATGTAGATAAAAAAATCATGTTTGTGTAATTATATATATATATGTATTATATAAATTTCATTATTTTCTCTATTATTACTCAAACTTTTTCATATTAATTTAGTTTTTTTCGTGAGTTTCTCAATCTTACAATATAAATTGCAAATGCTTGTCATAAGAATATAATATAATATTATAAGAGGGAGGTGCTATTATGATAAAAAGTATAATATAATTTAATATTTCAAGGGCTTTTCATGTGATTCTTATCAAAGCAAGTTCAAAGCTAGGAAATGAAGACGGAACGCCTCCTCTGCTTCTCTCTCTCTCTCTCTCTCTCTCTCTCTCTCTCTCGTGATATTAATGCTCTGTTTCTTTTTCTTTGTCTCTGCACAAAACTTGTGGAAGGTTTGGGCGGAGCTTGGCCGCGTCTCCTTCTCATTCTCTTTCATTTTTCCGCTACTCTTCTTGGGAAAGATCGCTGGATTTCCTTTCTCTATAACCATCTTAACTTCACTTCGGCTTCTTCTTCGGTGGGGTTCTTAAACTTACGCCGAAGATTTGGTTTGTTTCTTTACAGATGGTTTGTTTTTTTTTGTTGTATTTCTTCGATTTTTGTAGATCTGATTTTTTATGTAATTTTTTCGAGTTTTGTTACTTTTTTTTGTTCACAGATGCGATGTTTTTTTGGATCGTCGACAGATCGGACATGTAGGTTGTAGATCTGTTTTGTTTTAGCTATGATTTTGTATTAAAGTACTTATTTGTTGAAGCTTTCACTGTTTTTTTTGTTTTTTTCTTTCTCTACTTCTGGGATTTGGAGAATGGGAGCTGCTGGTTGTGTGAGGGGTAAAGATTTAGTAGATCTGATTTTTATGTAGATTTTTAAAGTTTTGTTATTTTTTTTCATCACGCATGTGTTGTTTTTTTTGGAGTTTAAAGAAATCGGAGATGTAGGTTGTAGATCTACTTTGTTTTAGCTACTGTTTTGTATTTTTTTTTTCACGCATATGATATTTCTTGGAATTTGTAGATCTGATTTTTTATGTAGGTTTTTAAAGTTTTGTTATTTTTTTCTTTATGCATGCGATGTTTTTCTTGTAGATCTGCTTTGTTTTCGTAATTTAGGTGGAGATTTGTTTTTTTGGATATTTATGGCTTTCTTAAGGTTCTTCACTAATTGTGAGAAGATTTTTTTGACCCAATGATGATAAATTGAAGGCTTGTTTCTCAAACATTCGCAGTGGCCGCCTGAGAGCTTTCGCCTCGCCGGGCTTGAGAGCTTCTGCTGCTTATAATCCCTTCCTTGGATGTTTGAGGCCATCAAGTCTTCTCCATTATTTTCATAGCTTTTGAATTCATGTTTAGTTTCTTTTTTCCCCCCAAATTTTAATTTTGCTTTGTTAATCTTGGTTCTCTTCTTTGATCCAGTGACGCCATACTCAAGTTTTGTTATTAAATATTATATTACACTACAATTTAAATATTTAAATATAATATAATTTAATTAATATATTAAAAATCATACAAAATATATTTAATAATTTCTTTTTTTAAGAAAATAAGAAGCCCAAAGATGGTGTTAACTAACACCATCAAAACATGCTGTTTTGTAAAGTAGACCATTAGGTCTTTGTTCAACATAGTGATCGAGGGATGATCGCAATGGTTGTTTATGTCGATGTGTAGATAGAGTCAGAAGTTATGTTTTCATTAACAGGTGCTGCGTTGGTCCGAGGCCTTTAGGCAAAGGATTTGTGCTGTGGAGAATGCACAGCTGCTCAACCTATTTTTTTTGAAGTGATATTCAAAATATGTGAAAGTGTTGGAACACGATAGGCTATTAATTTTTTTAATTATATTTATATTATTAAAATCTAATTTATTTATCCAAAACAGGGCAAGTTACTGCATAGTTATATTTGTTGGAGCACCAAGATTTATAAGAGATTATGGAGACGCCTCCAAATCGTGGTTAGGCCAAATCTCTCAGGCGACCACTGCGGATGCTTTGAAAGAACAAAACTTGAGTATGGCGTCACTGGATCAAAGAAGAGAACCAAGATCTGATTTTTTTAGAGGTGCATGAGAAATTTCATGATGTATGTCTTTTATTTTGTATGTATTGTTCGAAGAGATGATATCTTTTCATAACAAAGTATTTATCTTGAACTTGTAATAAATGTGAAATAATTATAATATGTCAAATAAATTATAGAAGGAAAAGAATGAAAAAGAAAATTTAGGGTATGTGCTAATATATTCTTTCAATAGTTGAATTGTACACTGAAATTTCTTTATTAGTAAAATAATTTTATTAATAAAATAATTTTTTTATTGTTGAACCAAGCAAAATTATATTTTAAAAGTATTAAGAGCGGTAAAATAAGAAAAGTAAGAGCTGTATAATAGATTTATTATTTTATTTATCCTTTGCTTTTCCTTAATATGTTTCTGAAAGATGATTATTTTTGTTTGAAAAGTTATATAAATTTTTAGATATTTTTAATGTATATATATATATTGTATTTTGGATAGTTATTAATTTATGCATATATTTGTTGCACTGTGTCTAACGGTTGTTACTTTTCTTCTAATGTAAAATTTAATATTTTAAATAGTTAATATATATATTTAAAAATATATTAAATATAATTAATATTATTTTAAATTTTATTTTACCTCTTCCAACAGTTATCCCAATATTCATATTTATCTAAAAGAAGAGAGAGGTTGGGGCAGGTGAAGAGAGAGGTTGGGGCAAGTGGCAGCAGCAGAGAGAAAATTTGAAAATAGATATAGAAGATAAAATTGAAATTGCATATTTTTTACTTATTTAGTTTATTAATTTATTAATTTATAAATGATAGTTAGTTTATTTAGTTTATTTATTAATTTATGCATATTATATTTTGATGATATTTGTTGGACAATCTCAATGTTGGCGGTGAACAGAGAGATTGAGGGTAAAATTGGAAATGCTGATATCTTTTTATACAATATAATTTATTATATTTGAGAAATTGAGGATAAAATTGGAAATGTAGATTTTACAATATAATTTATTATATTTGAAAAGAATATTGGCGGTGAACAGAGAGATTGAGGGTAAAATTGAAAATGCTGACATTTTCTTGTATAATATATTATTATCCTACAATGATATTGGAGATTGAGGGTAAAATTGAAAATGTATATTGTTCACTGCAGATATATAGATATTATATTTGAGTTTGAAAGTAAAATTGGAAATTCATATTTTTTACTGCAGGTACCATATGAAATGAAATGTTAAATAAATATATATATGAAAAATGAATATAATGTTACACTTGCCTTTGAAAATTTTGATTCGTAATCCAGATGTCATTAAAATTTTGTCTTCTTGAAATTCTGTTGTTAATATATTGTGATATTTATTAAAAGTGTCATTCCAAACTGTTAATGTTATGAGTTGATTATAGTGAGTATTATCAATTAATGAAATCTCAAGTAAAGTAGATAATCTTGTTGCTGTTCGAATTGTAGTCAGAGGGCCCATGTCAACAATATATCCAAGAACACCTTTATAAGAGATAAGAGATAAATTGTTAGAACATTATAACTTAATATAATAATTAAAAGAAAGGTGAAAATATTAACTATGAGATATTCTGGTTTCTTGGATAATTCTATAATTTTATTCAATTTGCTAAATGATCAACTGAAACTATTGTTGAAGTCATTCTCTGTTATTTTCAGAAC